>JAMQGT020009618.1:0-14118 GCA_024447675.2 Pterophyllum scalare | reverse complement strand
CCCAGGAGGCATCCTAGTCAGATGCCTTTCAATGTGGAGGAGCAGCAGCTCTACTTTGAGCCCTTCCCAATCCCTAAGGGAGAGGCCAGACATCTTTCGGAGGAAGCTAATTTCTGCCTCTTACATTCGTGATCTCATTCTTTCGGTCACTACCCATCACTGCAGACACAGCTCCAATCCATCTGTCGAGCTCCCTTCTCCTGTCACTCATGAACAAGACCCTGAAATACTTAAGCTCCTTCACCTGGGGCAGCAACTAGTCCCTGTGCCAGAGTGGGCACTCTACCCTTTTCTGGCTGACAACCATGGCCTCAGACTTAGAGGTGCTAATTCTCATGCCAGCTGCTTCACACTGCAACCTGTTCCACTGTTCCTCTCTGCAAAAAGCAGAGATGAGATTCTGAGGCCATCAAGGCGGAAGCCTTCTGGCACTTGGCTACGCCTAATCAGTGACAGGGTGGCCCTGGCGAAGTCCAACACCCACAGAAAACAAGTGCGACTTATTGCTGGCAATATGGACCAAGCTCTTGCTGTGGTTATACAGGGACTGAATGGCCCACTAATGGATGGACCCTCCTTTCCAACACCCTGGCATAGACCTTACCGGGGAGGCTGACGAGAGTGATCCCCCCCGATAGGTGGGGCACACCCTTCTTAAAGATGGGGACCACCACCCCAGTCTACTTATCCAGTGGCACCACCCCAAATCTCCATGCAATGTTGTGTCAACCAAGACAGCCCTACAACATTCAGAGCCTTCAGGAACTCGGAGCGAATCTCATCCACCGCAGACGCACACGCACGCTCATCCACACGCTCATCCACACGCTCATCCGCCACTGCCCACTCCCTTACGGTAACGCCCACCCTCAAACTCACAACTGCCCCCCACACCCACACCCTGAGATTGACATCAGCAACAATACCAGGCCATCTCCCTATGGGGTCTTTACCATATAAAGCCCCTCACATGTGCACTGTTGCTAAAATGGCTGGGGGAAGGCGATGTAACAGTAGGGCAGAGTTGAGTAGAACAATACCCCATATCCCACACGTAAGCATCAGGTACATATCCGTTTTTAAACACAGTGGTGCACTGACTGAAAAGGTGTAGAAAGAGGAGGAAGACGTAGACCCCCTCCTGTTGCATGTGGGTCTTTACCACAATACAAAGCACTTTGAGGCGACTGTTTTGTTGTGATTTGGCACTATGTAAATACAATTGAATTGAATTGAATTGAATTGAATTGAATGTAAAACAGCTGGTCAAACAACACAGCATCAGGGGTCTGTGTTTCCATGGGGCAATGGGATATAAGGACCTACCAATCCTCATTTCTACAGCAGCCATCACCGCCGCATCTTCACCAGCCCTTTGAACCCGTACATCAACCATGGAGACCTTCCCACAGCGGATAGGTGTATACAGATAAATATAGCGATGCGAAATTATGATGTGTGCGGATTCAAACGAGGGGGGTTAATCTTTTTATTTGCCAGACAGTGCAGATTTGTTTTATAGCTCCTGTAATGTAGTGCCCCAAAAACAAAGGCTCAAGGCCTGAGGAATCTGTTGCTGCAATGACTCTTATGCTGGAGTATAAGAAGTTTGTGTCATGTACTGTTTTATATTTGTTGAGACCATACCTATCACATTGCTCTGATTGTACATATTTTGACAGTTCGAATGAGAATATTTCCACATGTTTTGCTGTAGATTGGATCCAATAAAAACCTGTCCCTATTCTCACAGTGGGAGTCATTTAAAGAGCTGAAAAGAACAGAGTGAGTGGGCGGAGTCTGTAGAAATTGAACTGTCCTCACAATTTTATGTGCCCCAAATTGATGAAAAACATCTCTGTCAATGTAAAAATGCCAAACTAATTACAGAACTTAATTTCAGAAAACCACTTACAACTGATGCAAGAATCTGACAATACTTGGATAATTTACTCAATCACAGCTCTTGACGTTTGGCGTAATAGGAATAAAAACAATTAAAACAATACAAGCAAAAGAAAGAAAAAAAAGTCAAAATCATAGACCTTTTGGGTTTAGTGGGAAGAAACATATTTTCTTTGGATACATCCTGTACTGATGAAAGCTTGTTATAGAGCCGTTCATGAGCAAAATAAAACCACGTGGTTATTCTGTATGAGTTAAAACATTAGCTTTATCCACAACAAAAATGAAACATTGACAATGTGGGTTTTAAATCAAACGCAGGGGTGTTGGTATGGGACTGATGTGGTGTGAAGTGGTGGGCGTGTGAGAGGGGTAGTTTTTGTTGATGTGGGGGGTTTTCTGAGGAGTTACGTCCTTCTCCAGTCTGTGGGGGGTTTGCATTTGGTAGAGTTTGGTTAATCTTTGAACTTTTATGAGTAAAATCATTTGTATTGAATTGCATTACGTAAAACTAAGAGATGGAATTAACAGCATCCTGAAAGGACCTGTATATCTGCTTTCAGCAACATAGGTCATATCTTCTAACTGCTGCCAACAGAAAGATGCAGTGTAGCACACTAAAACTGAGTCTGATCTCCTATGTCTTGATGCGTTTGCTTTAATAATAATAACCCTTTTTGTTGGAAGCGTCGGATGAGCGTGCATGTGGGGGCGTGCGTGTGCACGCATGGATGTGAACACGTGCACGCGGGGGGGGGGGTAGCAGGGAGCACATTATTAGACTATGATGCCTTTGCCTTAAGTTTCCAGCTAAACATTGGTGACAAAGTTCATCCTTTTGATAGAGGAACACCTAACATCAGAATTAAGCAAACATGTTAGATTGGGATCAGTTGTGTCCAAAAAACAAACAGGTCAAAAGTGCCAATACATCAAGCTTTGCTCAAACAAGTAGAGGTCTTTAAATCATCACTCAGGAGAGGGGGTTGAAAATGATTTTTAATTTTTAAAGAAAATTTTAATGAAAAATATAAACAAGTGCATGAGCAGAATAGTGCTTGTAAATAGTCCAACAAGAGATAATTATCCCACAGCCTTTTAAACCATAGGCAATTTTAAAATTCTATTTCATCAGTCAGAAACACACCAGCTTCCTCAAAATGTCTTGCTTAAACCAGAAACACACAAGAAAAACACAAAACAAAACAAACCAGAAAGAAACCAGAAACACACCAGCTTCTTCAAAATGCTTCTTCAAAATGCCTTGGCATTTTCAACCCCATTTCCTGAGTGGTAATTTATAGACCTTTGCTTGTTTGAGAATAGCAAAAGTTGTGGTTCTACTGTTTTTCTGCTTTAAGCAAGGCATGTTGAGGAAGTCAGTGAACCATTCTGCCTCAAATCAGCAAATGTATCTGCTTGACCGTTTCATTTTTGTCTAATAATTGGCTAGTTAAAATATGATTTAAAAAAGGTCCAGGACTCCTGCAAAGTCCCATATTTGAGCACATACTACTAAAAAAAACTTCGCAATACAAAAGACAACTAGTGAAAATTTCTGAATGGTACAGTAGCAGTGAAAAAAAAAATTGGACACACCTTCTAATTCAGTAGTCTTTCATTATTTAAAAATTGTCTGAATTATAGATAATACTAAAGTCATCCAAGCTATGAGGAAGTGCATATGGAATGATTTAGTGAACAAAAAAGTGTTAAACAAAGCAGAATATGGTTCACATTTGAGATTCTTTGGGTAGGCACCTTTTTGGTTATGACAGCTTTGCACATCTTGGCATTTTTGTCACCTGGAATGGATTTCAGTTAATAGCTGAGCCTTATCAAGAGTTAATTCTTGAATTTCTATCAGTTGTGTTGTGAAGAGGTAGAGTCGGTATGCAGTGAAGAGCCCTCAGCAGTTTATTCAAGCTGTCTCAACAGTACGTGTCTTACATGAAAGCAGGGCTCCTCCAGGTCCTTGTGAAAGATCAGTATATGCACACAAAGTCAACATTTTTAAAAGAATCTCTCAAGGGGTCAATTTCACCAAAAAGTGCCTTTGAGACATCATAATTCGTCCCAAAAAAAGTTACAATTTTATGTCCATTGTATGAAGTTGACATTAGGCTGTTGTAAATACATGTTGGTCAAACTCCCACACTTTTTACGAATTTACTGCAAGCTGATAAAGAATGAGCACATTGTAAAATATGTCCACCATGTCAAGGACAAAGTCAAATGAAAATAAATGCATTTTTATAACAATGTGATTATACAATGCACATTTTCAGATAGCTAGTTTGTCCCTTGCTCAGTAATAATATTTATTTGGTAAATTAAGGCTTTTGAAAGTAGTGAAATAATTGCAAATTGCTTGTGTCTTCAAAGAATCTGTAATTATTGTGTTTTCCTTTTGAAATAAAATCTCTAAAAACTGCGATTTGATCAGTTTTTCAAACAATATTATTTGGCAGTGATTCGTTTATTAAGAAAACGTGAAAAGCTTTTACTAGCTTGTGACGGTAACTCTATTATTTTCAAAAAACTGAAAAATTACAGGGTGGACAGTGAGATGACAGGGTGGACAAAAATGTGTTAACTACTGACATGAGTAGATTTATTGAGAGTGTTCTCAACAAAAGTGAACATTACAAAAAAAAATTATGAACATTCCCAAGTTTTTTTGCATCACAAAAGATATGTAATAGGGTCCGAGGTGGCAAAAGGAAGTGTATGACAAATTGCTTCTCTGGGACTCACTTTCTTAGATCTTCATTGAATTGTACGCAAACTCTCCTGCATTTTTTTTCTTAAGTTGTGTGACTGTTTGCTTGTGTCCAGTTGCCATTTGACTAACATAATCTTGCAGAGGGCAGATTGCCTCACAGTTAGAAGGACATCTAGAAGGTCTGGGTTTGATTCCACTTTGGCCCAGGCCTCTCTCTCTCTCTCTCTCTCTCTCTCTCTCTCTCTCTCTCTCTCTCTCGTGGAGTTTGCATGTTCTCCCCATGTCTGTGTGGGTTTCCTTTGGGTACTCTGGTTTCCTCCCACAGTCCAAAGACACTGGGGTTAAGTTAATTGCTAACAAAATTGCCCATAGGTTGTCTGTCTCTCTGTGTTGGCCCTGCAACAGGCTGGCGATTTGCACAGGGTGTTCCCTGCCTCTCGCCCTATGACAGCTGGGATAGGCTTCAGCCCCCCTGCGACCCTGAACAGGATAAGTGGAAGAGAATGGATGGATGGATGGAATCTTGTAGATACAAGGATGTTAATTAAAACAAACCCTCAATTGTACTGATGCATTTCTCCCACAGCAAGTTAAGGCAGCAGGATACTTGGCTCTCTTTCTTTTTTTTTTTCTTCCCATTTTGCCCCCTTCTCTGTCTCACTGAGGCAAGGGATACCCTTCTTCTTTCCAGTGTTTCTGTCTTTATGCCATCTCTTCCTCTGTCTGGGGCAGCATCATGGTGTTCCCAATATTGCCTTGCTGTCTCTGCTCCACCTGGACTCATTGCTCTAAAAAGACAAAACTCACCAATGATTGACCCTTTTTAGCAGTATGAGCCTTATTTGAGAAAAAAAGTACTCTTATCACTTATCACCATCTCATCAAAATATTAAAAAAATAAAAGAAAATCCCAACTATACAATACAAAGTCCACCCTCTCATGCAGGGTTTGGTGACAGGGTGGACAATGACAGGGTAGACATTTTTGGATTAAATTAGTATCTAAGAAGCACATGGTATCATAGGGGCAATTACTCCATGATGACAGGGTGGACAGTAGTTTTAGGGATGTGCACAAAATGTTAAAAAAATAAAAATAAAAATAGAGACAAAAAAATCGAAATGGCTTGTTTTACCCAAGAATTTGGTAAGAGTAATAAGAACATTTAAGAAGTATTTTCATTTACTGCCTTATTACACTGCTTGAAAGGAGCAGACCAGCGAGTGGGACATAGCAAAAACAGACACATCCAACCAAAGAAAATGGTATAAAATTAGTGAAATTCATTTTAAGGAACTTGTTCTTGTACTTATTTGTGTGTCAGTGTATCCACATTTATAATAATACCTAAATTTTTCATTATTTTGTAACATGTTAATAATAATTTATGTATTCTGATGAGGACACCAAAAGGTACTTTATAGCGATATTGACCCCAAGATGCCATTTACAAGAGCTTGGGAGGAGACTGATCGTGCACTCATGGGGTAGTGTGGAGGAAGCTGTAGGGCCATTTTCTTACTGAATACAGGGCCAAGGCCATGAAATTCTGGAGGTACTTTGGTAAGGTCAGGTGTGGACACTTTGGGGAGTGAGGTGAGGGTGGAATCTCCAACTTTAAGTGGTGTGACAAGCAAATATCACTGTACCACTCAACGTGTCTCTCTCTCTCTCTAGTTGATGTGGGGGCTATGCTGCTCAAACCATAGATAACCTAGGACTACAGGATTGAGACATGACATGAAATTCTTTTTTTTACTAAAAAATTTACAAAAAAATCATGTTAACACTGTAACATTGTAGTTTTATATTGTGTTATGTTGTTGTTACCATTTTTCTTTTGAACTACAGTTTAAAAAGTTGTGTTTGGAATACTATTTTACTGGTATTTAAGGACTTGTGTTATTTATAAAAATTGCTCTAAATTAAACACTGCTATATTGTACATGATTTTTACACCACTTTACTGTAAATTTCTTTATATAGCATAATCTGTTTTTTTCTGTTTTTCATTGTTCTGGATATACATCAGTGAGTGAAGGAAAAACACTTGACAGCACATCTTTTCCTATATACCGTGATTACTTTTTAGTGTTTTCCCAGTTTCTCCATAATTCCCTATTTTGTGCAATTGTGTTGCATGGATGAAAAGTATTCCTTTTTTTTTTTTATTTATAAAAAATACAAATATGAGGCATTAACAGAATGGTGCTTGTAAGTAGACAACCAGGAGAGAGAATTTTACCACAACCTTTCAAGCCCATAGAGTTGCGTAATCTCGGGTGCATTATGCAAGTCTGTTTGTGGCTACAGGGGCAGGCAGAGTGTATGGGAGAAATTATGCTTGCAAAATAGGTCAGTGATTAAAATGAAATGAAATAAACCATGCGACTGTCAAAGAATGTATTTTAATGATTTCAGAAGATTGCAGATGAAACATGTATTTCATGAAGAAGCTTCAGTTCCCTTTAGTTATAGTCAGTTTTTCAAGGAGACCAAGTTCGGGAATATTACTTAAAGACAAGCTGAGCTTTTCTAGATAACATGAGTGAGATCAGAATCTATTCTCTGATCACAGTGCTTAATATCATACCTGCATTCATTGTTTGTACTTGTTTCATCTAGGTTCAGTTGACATAAATAAGTCAAAATCAGCCATTTTTGTAATTCAAAAATGAACTCAGCTGTTGTGTGGCTGGCTGCTTCTATGGCATTCAGCTTGCAAACCTCAGGGAATGAGAAAAAATTGATTTTTTTTTTAAAGAAATGCAAAATTTTTATCCAAGATTCATTCATCAAATGCAAGTAGGGAGACAGAAAATGAAGAGACAACTGTGAAAGGTGATTTGACTGACAGGACAGGTGCACATTTTGAAATACAATCAACCAACTTTCATCTCTGGAGTGTGCAAAGTCATATCATCATGATCAATCGTTACCTGAAAAGCCTGGGCTTGTCAAGCTATGATAAACTATTACATAAGCCAAGGCTAAGCTCACGGCTCAACTCGCACTCAAACAAGACAATGCATCTAAACCTACATCTGAACTTAGCAAAAAATGACTCAGGACCAAAAAAGATCAAGTAATACTGACCACTTGACCTCAACTTGAGTGAGCAACTGACAGAGGAAGAAAAGGCAAACATTCAGTGAAAACTCTAAAAGCTCTGGGGAACATTGTCAAAGCCTACAACAAACTGCAGGCGAGTTGATCACAAAAAAAAAAATCAGCTCTAAACAAACCATTCTTGACATTTAAATGTGCTATTTCTTTCTGAGGCTGCATAAAATGCTTTCTTAAAAGAGTGGCATCATGTGATCCTCTTAATTTGTAACTCCACCTCTTTAGGTTTCCTGAGTGCAGCAATCACTCCTCTTAGTCAGCTATATAATAACTCCTCTCTGACACAGATCAACATCACCCATAGGTGGAAAAACCTCAGTTTTCCCGACAGACACAGACACCAAAACAGGTAAGCGGATACAAATCATACATAGATGCACTTTTCAGTAATGAACTGATGGAAAGAAAAAGCAGAGATTTATTAATCTGAGAGACAGATTAAACAGAAACTCAAAGAAACCAGGATATAAAGTGGCTACTGTGGTAGTGTGAAAGTCGTAGCCAACATCACGACAGAAAGCATTTTAAAGCTGATGTGAAAAATATCAGAAACAACCTGTGTGATTTCCTGCCAGTCACGAAGGATCTCTGTCTTTGTCTGCTTGTGTTCAGTCAAGATGAAGTTGCTGCTAGTTGCTGCTGCTGTTCTGGCAGTAGCCAGCTGTGCCAGCATCTCTCTGGAAGATCTGGAGTTTCACACCTGGAAACTCAAGTTTGGTGAGACTTCTATTCTTTTTAGCCTTTTTTCAGATGTTGTTGACCATGTTTTGTGGAAAAACGTTTACCTGAAATTTGTATTTTATTAATTAATGAATGAGAAAATTTCCTATATTCTTTTTGTGATAACATCCTTTTCTGACTGGCAGAAAAATCCTACGACTCTCCATCAGAGGAGGCTCACCGCAAGCAGGTCTGGCTCAGCAACCTTAGAACTGTGCTAATGCACAACACTTTGGCAGACCAGGGTCTGAAGTCCTACCGCCTTGGTATGACCTACTTTGCTGACCTGGTATGTGCAAAAAAAAAAAAGATGTCAGTGAGGGATTGTTTTTTTATTATTATCATCATGTGACTTGTATGTTTAGCTGAATTTCCAAAGATGGAATTTGGATAAAACAAACAAAAAAGGACACTAATGTTGTCTCCCTTAATCAGGAAAATGAAGAGTACAAACAGCTGATTTCCCAGGGCTGCCTCGGCTCCTTCAATGCTTCTCTGCCTCGCCGTGGCTCTGCCTTCCTCCGACTGCCTGAGGGTGTTGATCTGCCCGACAGTGTCGACTGGAGAGCTAAGGGATATGTCACTGAAGTCAAGGATCAGATGCGGTGTGGCTCCTGCTGGGCCTTCAGCGCAGTGAGTGCATTTAACTCAGTGTTCTCTGTTTTTTTAACGTCAAAACTTTGCTCATCTGTTGTCTGGTTTAAACTGGACTCATCTTTATTGCAGACTGGCGCACTGGAGGGTCAGAACTTCAGGAAGACGGGAAAGCTGGTGTCTCTGAGTGAGCAGCAGCTGGTCGACTGCACTCGCAACTTTGGCAACCACGGCTGCAATGGAGGTTGGATGAACAATGCCTTCTGGTACATCAGAGTAAATGGAGGAATTAACACCGAGGTGTCCTACCCTTATAAGGCTGAGGTGAATAGAAAGTACAGTTTCCAAAAACATGTCACACCAGACTTCTTGTCAATGAAAATCAAAATCTTTAAATGTTCACCATCAGGTGTTCATTCCCTGACTATCATCTTCTTGATAAATAGCAGAGTTGGAGATGCAGATCAGCTCATTTCCTTCCATCATGTTTATCATCATGGCCCTGCATGAAGTGGTGTATAGTACTGCCAAAATACATAATAGCTCCAAGCCCTGTAAAGCCTACTGTACCGGCTACTTTACTGACTTCTTTTAAAATCCGTCTTTAACAACATAAAATATCTAAATACTCAGTTTTCTAACACAACTGTCACCACTACTTCATAATATGTTAGTAGTACAGTAAAAAGTTTAGCAAATTATGACATGTTTTCTTTCAATTAGGAACAACAATGCCGTTACAGACCTTATAGAGTTGGTGCCAAATGTACTGACTATGTTGATGTGAAACAATACGATGAAGAAGCCCTGAAGGAGGCTGTGGCCACCATCGGACCAGTATCTGTGGCTATTGATACGTCTCATGAGTCGTTTCAACTCTACAGATCAGGTGCAGACATTGAAACACAGTTTGGAAAAGGCAGAGTAAAATATGGGAAGTGTTTATTTCTCTTTTACACCTGTAAGTCTGATTGACATGTATTTCCAGGAGTGTATGATGAGCCCAGGTGCAGCAGCACAAAGGTGACCCATGCTATGCTGGTTGTGGGTTATGGTAGTAAGAATGGACATGACTATTGGATGGTCAAGAACAGGTAAATACCCACATGTGATGCTTTTAATTCATGTGCTTGACTCTTTTTATTATTATTTTTTAATTATTTTATTTATTTTAGCTGCTAAAATGTTTTTAATTTGTTTCTTTCTGTAGCTGGGGTCTTCAGTGGGGAGACAAGGGCTACATTATGATGAGCAGGAACAAACGTAACCATTGTGGGATTGCTAGTTTCGCAAGCTACCCTCTGGTCTGAAGAGGTGGAAACAAATTCATCTGCATTTTCCTCCTTTTGTGTGTTGACCAAATTTACTTTGCGTGCCATTTAAACATGATAAACTTCTGAGCATCTAAAAAAAATTGTGTGTGTATTTTTTTTAAAACTGAGTTATGTAGGACAGTAGTTGGCTGGTGGTCATTGGAATATATTTATAAAGATTTGCAAATGCATTTCCCTGTGTGTGCTCACTGTAGTGTATGGCTTAATACACTTTTTGCTTAATAACCATGCAGTGGTTTCTATCATTGCAAACTGTGTTCTGTTGATCAATTCAGTATTCTCCACACAGATAGATTCAGCACCTGTAGGAATCATTTCTATCCAGCAAATTTTTGCGTTCCCCAGAGAATCAAACTGATCGACTGATTAACCCCTGACTTTTCCTGTAGAGCCTCCATGGATGACATTTTTGTTTCACTGAGAAATGTCTCAATAGCTATCAGTTGCTGTGAAATGTTACAGTAACATGCAAAATGACTGAGTATTGCACCTTTGGCTGTTCCATTGAGCAACAAACAGCACAATTCATTTTTAGGTTTTGTATATTTTTCTTTCTGTAACATTTCTTGCTTAGTCTTTGTGGAGTATTTTCACTGTACTGGAAGATTCAATAAAAGTCAAAATAAAAACAAAACAAAACATTTACAAGCCCCAGTTCTAACAATAGAACATAGAAATCAAATCAAATGTTTTAACTGAAAAAATATGAGCTCATTTTGAATTTGATGGCAGCAACATGTCTCAAAAAAGTTTGAAAGGGGGCAACAAAAAGGAAAAGTAAGTGGTATTAAAAAGAAACAGCTGGAAGAACATTTTGCAGCTAATTTGGTTAACTGGCAAGAGATCGTTAGCACGACTGGGTGTAAAAAGGGCATCACAGAGAAGCAGGCGTCCTCAGAAATAAAGACGGGCAGAGATTCACTTAAAATTGTGGAACAGAATAATGTTCCTCCATGTAAAATTGTAAAGACTCTGAATTTCTCATCATCTACAGTACATAATATCATCAAAAGGTTAAGAGAATCTGGAGAAACAAGGGACAAGGCCAAAATCAATACTGGATGTCATTAATCTTCAGGCCCTCAGGTGGCACTGCATTAAAAACAGTAATGACTGTCATGGAAATTACTGCATGGGCCTCAATAACACTTTCAGAAATCATTGTCTGTGGACAGTTCCTTGCACCGTCCACAAATACAGGTTAAAGCTCATCATGTACAGAAGAAGTCATATGTAAACATGGTCCAGAAATGGTGCCGTCTTCTATGGCTCGAAGCTCTTTTAAAATGGACTGAGGCAATACTGAAAACTGTTCTGTGGTCAGTGAAATCAAAATGTGAAATTCTTTTTGAAAAACATGGACCTGGATTAGAGAGGAGCAGGACAATCCAGTTATCAGCACAGACTTAAAAAGCCTGCATCTCTGATGGTATGGGGTGCATTAGTGCCTATTGAACTGGCAGTTTGCACATCAAATAACATTTTGTGTTATTTAAAGTTTAGATGAAAATCCTGGCAGTTCAGTGCAAGCTAGAAAAACTGTCATACATGGTGGACGTGCAGAAGGCAGTGCCTGGCCAAAACCCCACATGATGACAGAAGTTAAGGGGTTAAGGATTAGTTAGGTGAGGGGTTAGGGTCAGCTCTGCTGGGGTCAGGTCTACTTTGAGGTTGGAGGGTAAATGTTGATAAAGACTCAGCTTGGCTCTCCTTTGCATATAGGCCTGTGATTGGTTACATTTCAATCCACTGGGCTGAGTGTGGTGACATCAATTGCGCCATCTGACAGGCATTACAAGGGTACGTCACAAGAGGGCACCAGAAGTCCCTAAACAAATACGAGAGTCGTAAAGCAGGATTAGAGAGCCTCTGCCTCTGCTTATCTGGAATACAAAGTTCAGTTATTCAACCGATTTATTCATGCACACTACACCCTTACTGCTTCCATAGGAATTAGGCGGGTAAGTAGCAAACAGGTGCTGATATTTAAATGTATTCGAGCCCCTGCCGTACACTCTGCTGATCTGTGACTGTTCGTTCATACAATTCTCTATACAGGTGTCCTGTTGTGCTCCCTATATGGCATCAGTGATATCATAAATAGCATTGCCATCATTGCACCAGAGGCAGTACTCTGAAGAATGTCCACTCCAGGCTATAATAGGAGATGAAAGACTTGTCAGACAGCAGTTAAAACAAGGCAATCAGTGGATTAATCTTCCACTCAAAATATGGCTTAAATTAATAAAAACAAATGACTGGAACCACGAGATAAAGATTTTAAGATGGACGGTGGATTTAAAACATGGAACAAACAAGGCATAACTTCTCATTGTACCAGACTCTAAAAGATTTTGAATCATTGAAGAGCCACCACCAACTTAAAAATAAAGATTTTTTTTAGATACTTACAAATTAGGCATTATATACAGAGTTCTATATTAAAAGCTAAAAACGCATTGGAAATGCCTACGCTAGAGGATACTAATTAACGCATATAATTCAGAATTAAGTAATTTATTGAATTTATAGTGACCTTCAAGAGATTAAAACAAAAACACAAATTATATTAAACAAAAATGGGAGAAAGAGGCAAACTCTTTAATACCTAATCATGTATAGTTTAAACAATGTACATTTCAATGGAAAATAACAAGTTGAAACTTATGTTTTGGATGGAAGTGCTATGTGTAGATTGTCCACGACAATATCTCCTTCTTCATCTCTGCCCTGTGCAAGATTTTTAGGAGTGATTATTGCTTCAACATCCATTACCCATCACAACTGGCATCAGCTGTGCAGAGGTATGTCTTTTCGGATTCGCTCCATACTATTCACTTTACTCAACTGGAACAAATCTGAAGCAGCTGCTATATTGACTTTGGGATTCGGGAACTTCTCACATGACCATTTTACTGTTAAGCAGCTTTAAATTAATAGCTTCAATGAGGAAATGGTTCCTCTGTTACTGGTTAAGTCTTGCTATTAACACACTGTTTTTCTTCTCTTTCCCAAGAACTTCAAATTTCAGATTCGTCTCACCGAGGAAGATGGAGACTTAAGACTGACAAAACAAAAGAGGAAACAACAGAGTAGAGAGATGCAGCTGTGACAACAGTGGTAATGGAACTAAATAACAAACACATAAGGAAACAGGAACTAAGGACTTATAAACTTATAAACTATCATGAACAAAGAATCAAAACCATGCAAACACAACTGAAGAATCTCAATGGAAACAGAACCCAAAAGAACAAAACACAAAATGCTGAGCAAAAGGCCCAGGACCATGGCGATCAGAGAGAAAGAGTAACAAATACCAGTAATACTGAAAGTTTTAACTTTACTTTTACTCAATCACGCTGCAATTGAGCAGCAGCCAACAGGATTAAAAAAAAAAAGATCAACTTAAAAGAGATGAGCAGCTAACCGTCCATTTGGAAGATAAAGATAACATTTCACTCACCTGCTCTGAGCTCAGCCAAGCACATTTAATTCTGAACAGTGAACAGTAGGAAACGTAACACAAATGTGTTAAAATCCAAATCTATTAGCTACATTTATCATGAAATCTTTTAATAGGGAGCCTGTAAAAACAAAAAGACTTGACTTTTAGCCCACTGATGATTTTACACATTTACTGAATTTGTACATATTCTCATCTGCTCCCAGTGAGGTAGATTATCTCATCAATAGTTTTACATCCTCACTCT
>JAMQGT020009617.1:0-27281 GCA_024447675.2 Pterophyllum scalare | reverse complement strand
GGTACTGCTAATCATTTCGTTCAGTTACTAATTCAGTTGTTTCTTCTCATTTTTAAAGTTTGAATTCAAAAGATAAATGTGCTCTCTTCTGTCATTCCAAAATTTGGTTCGTGAGCATGTGCTGAACAGCACTGTAGCTCTACGTGTAGAGTGACAAAGTGCACATGCCCGCCAATCAGTGTTACCAACTTTTCAACTTTGCTGCTAGATTTAGCAACTTTTCAGACACCCCCCCCCCCGGCGATTTTTTTCCGTGACAAATTCAGTGACTTCTTCCGGTGACTTTGGCGGCTTTTGGAAATCGCCCCGACCTCGCTTTGGCCCCTTTAGCGACTTCTAGCAACTAGTGAGTTGCTCAGCAATGAGTTTTCTTACACAAAAGTTGGCAACAGTGCTGCCCATCGCTAAAGACACACAGGCTTAGATGCCTTGAACTTTTCCATCTAATTTTACATTCAGTGTTTTCTTAATCCTGTTCTTTTTGTCTTGTTTTTCTCCCTCTAAAACCCTCTTGCTTTACTAAACGTTACCTCATACCATCTCCACTCAGGATTGCTTTGCCATCATAAGCATTTATGAAGTACCAGGAAAGAAAAATAAACAAGACCTATGGGAAGGAGCACCAGATACTGTGAAACATACAATACGAACTTGAACTTTTTGCTGTAACTATCTCCCTCATAGCTGGATGCCCTAGCCAGGGCAGGGCGTAATATCATTATAAACTGCACGAGTGTGAAAAGGAACGCACAAAAAGAGCAAAAGAGATGGTGCTGAAATAACAAATGTTTACGGACAGCTGAAAGGAAAAGAAGGAATTGGCAAACAGATATCTAGAAGCGATACCTCTGAAAGTGGCTGTTGATGCTTATTCGAGGTTTGTTAAATGGGATAATGACTATAAGCTGTGCGGTGGAAATGAATCTTAAAGCATCTCGGGGCAACGTTCCGCTAGTGCTATTTAATGTCATTTAAAAGCCTGAATCAATAGTGCGATGGAAGAAGAAGAAGGTTCAGTGGCAGTGAAAGAACCCGCTCACAAAGAAAACAGGAAACCCAACGCTCTCCCTCTGCGTCACATTTGTTCCCCATGTTATCAACCTTTCTCACTTTCCACCAACACTCATTACTGTGCTGGTCTGTCTAACAGTAGCCAGAGATGAGTTTTTGAGTTGGAAGAAGGCCAAAAAAATATCCGCTCAACCTGCCCATTTCCTGTTTTTGCTTGTTCTTCCATCAGGATGGAGTGAAGAATTGCTTGGCCCATTTTTTTTTGGACTGCCATTGCATTGTCACTTCATTCATTCAGTCTCAAATTACTCTCTGGCTGGCCTGTCACCCAGTTTGCAGCTTGCTTGTTTTTAGTTAAGAAAAAAGTAGTTAACTATGAGAATACTTATTATAGCCAAAGGCAATTTCTTGGTGGCAAAGCATTACTGGATGATGTAATGCCCAGATATAATAAAGTAACACTGCAGATAAGGTGACAATAGTAATTTGACAATAATATTGTGCAGAATTGCTCTGCTTTTGTGCCATTTATGTATATTTGCTCATTTCAACCTGAAGTCAACATGGCAGGCAAGCAGGGCCATTAGGGCCATAACAAGGCCAGTGCGCATGCTGTGGGAAATTTTGGTTTCTATCTTGATCCGATGGACTAACACAAAGTTTTAGAGTCTAAAGTGACTCTGGAAACACTGACTGACAGTCAATCAGAGCGTCAACCACACCAACTTACAGTATGAACATCCATTAGTCCCACCTGTTTGTCTTGATACAGTTTGTCTGAGTTTTCCATTTGTCAGGCACATATATTGTATCAGACAATATTTCTTTTTGCAGCAGCAGCAGCTTCATGCTCTCTTATTCTGGAAATCCAGGAGAGATTTGCAGTGATTAGCTGTGATGACTATTGTGTATAATTAATTTTGTGCTGACAGAAACTGCAGTAGCTTACAAACATAATCTAGAATAATTATAAAGTATAATCATCATCTAACACCTCTAATTTTATGTGTTCCATGTCCAAAGGATTAGCATTATTTTTTACTTATTTTTTGGATGCCCGTGATCTTCAGGCCCTGGGGCATCGCTGCATTAAAAGCAGGCCTGATTCTGCCATGGAAATCACTGCACAGGCTCAGGAACACTTCCAGACATCACTGTCTGTGAACAGAGTTCGCCGTGCCATCCATAAATGCAGGTTAAAGCTCTATCATGCAAAGTAGAAGTCATCTTCTCTGAGCCAGAGCTCATTTAATAGGCTGAGGCAAAGTGGAAAACTTTTCTGTGGTCAAACAAATCAAAATTTAAGATTATTTTTGGAAAACGTGGACGCTATATCCTTCTGAAGAAAGAGAAGAAGGACTGTTATCAGTGCTCAGTTTAAAAGTCTGCATCTCTGATGCAGGCGTTTGAACTCTGCGGTCCATTAGTGCCTATGGAAGTGGCAGCTTGCACTTCTGGAATGGCACCATCAGAGCCGAATGGTATATACAGATTTTAGAGCAACACATGCTCCCATCCCGATGACGTCTTTTTCCAGGGAGGTCTTGCATATTTCAGCAAGACAGTGCTAAGCTGCATCTATCACAACAGCATGGCTTCGTAGTATAAGAGTCCGGATGCTGAACTGGCCTGCTCGCAGTCTAGACTTTTCACCGACTGAAAACATTTGATGCACCATAAAATGAAAATACAACACAGAAGGCCCAGGACTGTGGAGCAGCTGGAATCCTTCATCAGACAAGAATGGGAAAGCATTCCTCTCCCCAAAGTCCAACAACTTGTCTCCTCAGTTCCCAGATGTTTGCAAACTTTTTGTTAAAGAAGAGGGCCGCTACACCGTGATAAACTGTATTGCTATCATCAAATTCAAAATGACCTCTTTTTTTTCTTTTTTTTTGCTTGTACTGGTATATTTTCTCTACTGTGAAATAAAATATGATTTTTTTTATGGACAGCACAGTGGAATGATGGTTAACACTGTTGCCTCACAGTAAGAAGGCCTGGTTTCAAAACCAGCATCTTTCTGTGTGGAGTTTGCACGTTCTCCCCATCTTTGCATGAGTTAGCTTCCTCCCACAGTCCAAAGACATGCAGTTAGCGGGGTTAGGTTAATTGGTGATTCTAAATTGCCCACAGGTGTGAATGTGAGTTTAAATGGTTGTTTGACGGGTGTACCCTGCCTCTTGCCCTATGGTAGCCAGGATAGCCCCCAACCCTGAATTGAACGAGTGGAAGAAAATGGATGGATGGGATTGTGAGTGTCTTTCGAAACAATACTCTCCTTTTTAAGTTGCTGGACAAACCGAAACAGCTGTGTTGTTGAACCCTGATTTGTCTTCCCAGCCTTTCTGCTGGATCAATACTACAAGAGCGCAGGCTTGTTAAGCCAGGACTGGTCTGCTGATGTAGGCCAGTGACAACAGCATTTTCACATATTTAAGAACACGAGAGTTATAAGGATGTGTCACTCCTGCATCTGTTGCACTTCTCAGTAACAAGGCCTTGTCTTTATAGTGGAAGTATCTGTTTAATGAACTCTGTCTGGATGCTATTTTTACCCCGTACACAGTTCTGAATATGCACTGATTTCTAAAGTATATCTCGTTGAAATATCACAGCCTTAATGAAACATCCCCGCTTCTTTTATGTGAAGAGCTCAGGCAATCAGCAGATGAGATTGAGTTCTTCTGCGCTGATAGAGATGCAATATCATCATATCAATCTGATGGATTCAATTAGAAATACCCTACTTGCTTTTTCATATCAAAGCTAAAGACTTAGAGACTTTTCTTTTTATTGATTTACATACTTTTTCAATAGATTTCTAACAGACACACTTCTACACTTTTATTCTACAAAAATCACTGTCATTAAAATGATTCTGAACAGGAAATGTGAGCTTCATTATCGAAGCAACCGGAGCCTCAGCTGAACATAGATCAGTAGCGGATGTTGCTCCATCTGTTTCCCTACTGATTTCTAGCTCCATTAAGCAACAAGCACTGGTCTGGGATCAGTGTCAATATCAGGTTTGGTGCAGAGCCAAGGTGTGAGAAAATTAATGTGGGTGTGCATTTGTGAGTCTGGATTCTCTGGGACCTAAGCAGGGGCAGGATTACTGCTGACTCACCAGGGAGCGCTTTCTGCTTCATACGTGTGTGTGAGTCAGCGCGAGAGAAAGTGTGTAGCAGTGTGCGTGCAGAGTTCAGCAAGGGCTGACGATGGTGCACATGCCTTCTAATCACCACGTGTTTGACGAGATCCTGATTGTGTCTGCACCTGAACATGGACACCTAGCTTGCTCCATGGAGACACTCGCAATATGTCTTTGCCTAACTTTAGCCAAACTGCAGTCTTTCTGTCGCTCACAGACACATTCCCACGCGTGCAAACACAAAGCGACACACAAATATATGAGGCTGAATGGTTTTCTTGCTCTCGTTGAATTCTACTGGGAGCAACAGAATAAGGAATTTTAACTAAGAAACAGCACAAGCAATGGCAGATTCAACAAGGTCACCTTGTGTCAGAACATTACCTAAAGCTATATTCAAAATCAGCCCTAATCCCAATCATATTTTTTGTCCCTTCATACCTATATGCACAAATGCAGACTACAAAATGCAAACTACACACAATCATCTTTGAGTTGCCCAGGAGCTGACAAGACAAGGGCACGGTACATATTTACCAGAAATACGTGGTCAGTGCAAGAGACTTTTAGTCCCAGAACTAGCCTATTTCTGCACACTTTGGCCTGGTTTGGGAGCTCTGACTACTCTTTGAGCTGGAACAGAACGGAGGTGGATTTGCCTCCCACAAGCCCATCATCTGTGCTGCCTAGTATGACAGCCGTGCCTTGCATGTGTGTCTGCTCGTGCACGCGTTGTGTGTCCGTGCACATCGCTGTGTCTCATGAGCCGTGTGGAGCAGGTTTTGATGAGAACAAACTGACATAGTGGCCCAGGAGTCCTGCATTTTTTCACTCAAGCATTCTGCTCTCTGCCTACAGTACCTCTTGTTTGTCTCATCCTCAGGTACACACACACACACAAACAAACATAATGTGTGTATGAGCCAATTAGAAAAAACTAAAAGGTGAAAAATTAGCAAATTAGTATTACGTATTTGTGGAAAAAACTGTTAAGTATATAATGTATTTTAAGCAGTATGATATGAGATCAGAGCATGATGATGAGGCACATCATTAAAACCAACTTCATATTAATTCACACATCCTTATTCTGTGTTATGGACTTTGGTCTCCACATATTGCTGCATCCCACATTGAGATCTGATGTCAATGCCTCAGACTCTTTTTCAGGCTCCTTAAGCCATTCCTAATCATGTGTTGTGGTGTCGAACGTTGTCCTCCAGGCGGAGGCCGTCATCATGGTGTTTTTGGTCCGCAGCCGTTTAAGTTGGTCATATATTTCATAGTGGCATACACTTTTCCCAGGAGTACATTGCACTGTAACAAGCTCACTGGTTTTCACTTCACCCATCGGTGGTTTTAATGTTGCAGATGATCAGCGTAGACTTTTCAAACCGCCGCCAAGAACAGGGTTTACACAACATGCAGGGACATCCTTAGTGGATGCCCACACATACTACACACGGACACACATTTCACCTCCACATTATACTCTTCCTGCTGCAATGCAAGCTGGCTGTATGGTTGAATGGGTGCATGATTTGAGACCTGTCTTTGAAGTCCACTGAGGCAGGGAATGGGAAGTGATGGATTTATGTTTCATGACATGCTTTACTGGCACAGTGCCCTTCTCAGTCTGCCTGGCTCATCTCGGGTCTGCACTGCAAATTCTAATCGTATTCATCCAAAGCTGACAACCTTGTATAATTCACCCTTTGCCTTCCTTATTTTGTTTCTCTTAATTCCTTTTTATTTTTAGTCGCTGTTTAGATCCTTCTTTATACTTTTCTAGCTTTCCTTGGACGTATTCATCTCTCTCTCATTTTCCTCCTCATCTGCGCCTCTACTCCTTAGCTCCTGGCTAAGAAGGTACTCACCCTGTGCTCCCTGGAGTGTGGCAGCTGTCTAAACAGGACAGCTATGATGCTGGCCTGCGTGCCCCCTGCTCCTTGATATGATCTCCTGGAAAGAAACTGTTCTTTCCTCAGCATTTCTGATGAAGAGGCCAGTCTGTCTGTTTTTTTTTTTCAGCATAATGGGGTTAAAATGCTTGTTGTAGACACAGTCCATCCTTTATCAGTATGCATACGCTGTAATAAAGGTTCTTCATAAACTCTGAGGGGGATTTATTGTGGCAGTGAAAATAAAGCAGGTTTAGACTATTTACCACTTATAATTACAATGTGAGGACACATTACTTGAAGCTTATTAACTGGCTGGGCAGGTTGTAGTCAGTTGGTTTGGGCCCAGGCACACCCCTCCAGGTTTTATTGTCATTGTCCATGAGAGCATTAAGTTCCCCTGCTACACAGCAATACAGCCTCTCTGCGCCACCTGAGGACCCCTGGGTTGGGTAGTGTGAACTGGTGTTCAGCACATGAGCCAACACACAGGTCCGTCCATCTTCTCCTTATCCAATTCAGGGTCATGAGGGAGCTGGAGCCTATCTCAGCTGTCATAGGGCAAGAGGCAGTGTATACCCTGGTCAGGTCACCAGTCTGTCACAGGGCTAACAGAGAGACAGACAGCCATTTACACTTGAATTTTCAGTCAGTTTAGAAAGACCAATTAACCCACCCCCATTAACTGCATGTTTTGGACTGTGGGAGTCAGAGTACCCAGAGAGAGCCCACACAGACACGGGGAAAACGTGCAAACTCCTCACAGAAAGGCCGCAAACTGGATTCAAACCCAGAACCTTCTTTCTGTGAGGCAACACGGAGGTAACCACCGCACCACTGTGCCACCCCAACACGGAGGTGCAGGAATGCAATCCTCCCATTCAGTGAAGGAAAATCCCAACATCCAGGTACCAAACCTAGATACCACGACTATACTTAACACTGCTTGCCACTTCTCATCCAGGGCAACTCCACAATGGAATAGAGTTCAGCTCCTCACCAGGAGATTAATTCCAGGATCTGTGCTGCGCGCTGAGGTGGGCCTCAATCGATATATCCATATCTCAACCTCCCATTTAGGCTCCTTCCCCAGCAGAGAAGGGAAAATCCCCTACAGCCAGTTTTTACACTGGAAGATTGGCTATCTAGGCCATCAGCTTGGACTGCCAGCCAATCCGCAAAGATCCACACCACCATGGCTCCTCCATCCATTTTGGTCTGGGTTTAGCTGCTCCTACTGGTAAACATGGCCTAGTTTTGCCTTATTAGACCAAACATATTGAAATAAGCCAATACTGATGTGTTGAAATCTAAATTTGGCAAAATAGCTCAACATTCAGCACCCTGCATTTTGGACGTCAACATTTTGGACTTCTTTGACGTGGTGTCAGTTAGACCAAACGGTTTTTATCAGGCCGGGCAAGTTCACAGCCCATGTGCTGCCAAAAATAGTGGATTCATTCTGAAGGGCTATTGCTAACACTTTTCTTCCTATCAAAGTCAGAGGAGGATTTCCTGGCCAATGAGAATTTGGTCAGTCAACCTGCAGCAAGAAGATTCACCTCATGTTCTCTTGCATTTATTTTATTTACAGTCAGTGTGCTGATAAACCTCCTAACAATCTTGTGCTGCTCACACTAAAAGCTATTGTCATCGGTATTTAAAGAAAATGATATACAATTAATATCATGTACAATAAAGCCCTATGTTGCCAAATTAAGAAGTAACGGATGATGCTAAGCCTCTCAACATCAAGTTTGTCTTTAAAGGCTAATATGCTATTCATTATATCCTATTGTGCACTGTGTATAACAAGCATATTAAGCAATCTACGCACACATATTCTGCATATCAGTAAATGAGAGTACTTGTGCAGTCAACCTGAACTGGCTAGAGTAGCATGGTGGCGTAGTGGTTAGCAATGCTGCCTCACAGATAGATGGTCTGGGTTCGACTCCACCTTTCTGTTCTCCCTGTGTGGTTTTCTCCGGGCACTCTGGTTTTCTTCCCTGCACTTACTGGTGTTAGGTTAATTGGTGATTGGTGTGAATGGCTGTCTGTCTCTCTGTGTTAGCCCTGCAACAGGCTGGTGTACCCTGCCTCTCACCCTGTGACAGCTGGGATAGGCTCCAGCCCCCCCCCCTGCAACCCTGAACAGGATAAGCAGAAGCAAATGGGTGAATGTTGCCAAGTAATCTACCACAAAGGTGTGCTTAAATCTGTGTGACCACTGCAGTATTTTGCCATATGACTTTGCTTTGTGTTTCACTTTCTTTTTTTTCTGCCTGGTTGCCACACTCCCACTCCACTGCAGGACAGGAACTTCAATGAATAATAATACTGCAGTTTTTCCACACAAGCCTCAATTTTTTGTCACCCTGGAATGGCATTGTGAGGTAACAGAAGTGCAAATGTTAAAAAAAAAAATTTTTAAAAAAACTTTTAGAAGCTGTCCTGTTCTTGCCTCATATCTCACACCTCACCGCAAAGCTTGAAAGTAGAGCTGACTTTTGAATTCTGTTAAGCATGTTTTTTTTTAATCGACCTCAAGGATGTGCCCAGAAATTCTGTAACGGACGCAAATTAGAGCTCCTTTCATCCATGATCTTACTCTTTTGGTCACCACCCAAACTGCACTGCCAGAGGTGGCAGAACCACAGGTAACCCGAGAGTCTCCCCTTCAGGCTTAGCTCCTCCTTTAGCTGAATATTCCTGCAAAAGAGGAACTTCACACTGCAGCTAATTCCCATTTGTGAACAAATCCCCAAGGCACTTTTCTTGTTTGATGCAAACCATAACCCCATGCTGACCAACCAACACAATCGACTGTTTATCGGTAAATATTGTAACGTTTTGACTTTAATGCTTCAAATTCAGCAAGACTGTATCATCATAAAGAGGCAGCAGTGGAGCGCTGAGGTCACAAACTGGACATGCTACGCTCCTCTGCCATGCATTAAAATCACAAACAGAACTGGTGACAAGACAGCCTTGGCAGAGCCCAGTTGCCACTGAGAATGTACTCGACCTACTGCTGAGGACACAGCTTTCCTTCCAGTTACACAAGGACCAGATGGCTTGGAGCACAGCCCTAGAACTTCATACTTTTTCATCCACAAAATCGAGCCCGTGTTGTGTGGAAGGGTTGATTTAGTAGCATCTCAGCTAAAACTGCCTTAAATGTCCAAATGCAAAGGAAGCATACCTCCAAATTTCAGCTGTTGATCATCTGCTGTCCTGGTTTTCACTCCAGTGAAGTGCTTCAGCTAACCCCGTCATTATCTCAGAGACCAAAGAAAGCTCTCAGAGACAACTGGCACCAGTCAGATGCATCAAATGCCTGTCCACTGCCTTATACCTGAACTTGTATTCTCCTGTCAGACTCTATATAGCAGGGCTACCTTCACACACACACACACACACACACACACACACATACACTTGCATATACATGTACACAATTGTGCACATTTGCTCATGCAGGGAGTTTGATCAGACGGTGACTGCAGATGAATGGTTGACACCAGGAAAATGTGTGTGTAACGGCCCACGGGGGAATCTGGCTGTGATCAAAAATGTATCAAAGGGGAGATGAAACTTGAAAAAGCAAACTTGAAAAGATCTCCTCGTTTTGTACCTGATCACAAAAATCTTTTCTCTGGGTTTTTTGGGGGCAATGCGGAACTGTTGTTCACTAATAGCACAGACTGGTTGTCATATTTCCCTATCCCCCCCCCCCAAAAATGCTGCAATCGTTTAAAAGCCTGTTAGCCTGAATTGCAAAGCATTATTAGTCATGCAAGCAGCTGTCAGCTTTATCTCTGTGGGTTTGGCTTGATGGCTGCAGGGTCTATCTTGTATGGCAAAATTAGGCAGTTGCTGTAACTGCATTAGCTGGTGAACCCGAGCTGCGCTGCCGTCTCCTTGTCTGTCTGCGCTGCCAGATACAAATACAGGTGAACAAGCACCTTTAAACTGGGAGTATCTGCACTCTACTGGTCTTACGAATGAAACAGGTTCTGTTCAAACAACAGGGAATGAAATTATGTCTGACTCTGGCCTCGTTTCTGTCCTCACACGTCGCTAATGGCTTATTAAACATTGCTATGCTGACCTCTGCTGACCTGACACTATTCAGTGGGATCACCAGACCTTGTTCTCTGGTGTGGAAACGATTATTATCAACTGTAGTAAGGTAAATTGATCCAGAGCAGCAACTGAGATGAGCATTCCTGGAGGGAACAAGTGGTTTGCTGTCTAAGTGTTCTTTCCTTTTTGACTACACAGTGCAAAAAAAAAAAAAAAAAAAAAGATGACTCTTCAGCGTCGGCATACGACAATGCAGCAGTTCAGCTGTAGTTTATTTGCCCCCTGAGATGGCCGTAAGAGCTGTCAGCTCTTCTTAAAATTCATTGCACCAATAAAATATATATAAATATCTCTTGCCACTGCTGAAACTGGAATGCTCAATAGAGTTAGACAGTTTTTAGACACCACCTTTGTCACTGCATCTGCTGTCTCACTCTCTAACTGTCCCTGTTTCTGGGTCTGTCTGGTCGCCGTGTTGTGGGGGGAAAAGGTAGTGTACTCATGTCTGCATTCTTATTAGCATATGCCCGAGTCTTTTTAAAAACACAGGTGATAACAAATAGATGCATACCTCTGTATTAATGCATGCAGAGCACACACAGGGTGAATTATTTATGCAGCGGTGATACTGCATTTTTCATTTCGGCTTCTTCCTCATTTATCCGTGCTGTGAAATGCGCATGGCATATTTTGAAGTGGCAGGCGTGTGCACTGGGGTGGGGTGGTGGGGTGGATGTATGTATGGTGTATTTTTACAATGCGCACATTTTTGTGTTGTTACTCGACATCTTCATTACATCAATGATTTTTGTGAGTGATCGTGTAAAGCATGTTTTGCAGATGCACGGTTGCGTGCACACGTGTGTGTGTGTGTGTGTGTGTGTGTGTAGCTGGATGGATATGTGGTTGTGTGTATCTGTGTGTCTAAGTGTCTGTCTGTATTTGTGCATCCCAATTCAGACAAAGGCCCAGCCAGAGTCCATTGGCTGGGCGGGAGCGCGTGCAGTGTAGTAATGAGGGCGTCATTAGTTTGGCTGGGAGGCTCCTCTGCTATTAGCTAATGGATTCTCAGCCATCTGCTCTGACAGGCTCTGCTGGTTACTCATTTCCACCTCGATCAGAGTATACTACAGGAGATGTCTTTCCTCTCTCTTTGTCGGGGCTCCGTGAGTGGCTGATCCCCTCCTGCTGTGCGGTTCAACTCTTGTCAGTTTGTCTGGCTCACTGTCAAGGAGCCGTTTGTCTGTCTCTGCAGTTGCTTTTGTGCCCCAGACAGCATCTGTATGATACCACACACACACACACACACACACAATCTACATTTTGACTCTTCAGATTTCTATTCTATTCTTTTTTGGTTTGTTTGCCTGCAGATAACATTCCTCCCATTTCTTAAATCAAAGCAGAAGGTGAAGTAGAAAGGCTTTTCCTTCTCCTTAATGATTTCTCTAACTAATGTATTTATCTTCCATTAAAGAGACTCTTCTGTGCATACACCTTGAGTTGTTTCCTGCTAACAAACTTTCACCCTCACTTGGCCTTATTCTAACGGTTAACTTGAGAAAGACCAAGTGCGCTTGAAATATCTTTTGTAATAAAGGCTTTGAAGACGGCTGCTTTCAACTGACCAAGACATGGTGACTTACAAAAGTACAAAGGGCCAGCTCTCAGTATGAAGTGGCTGAATATTTCTCAAAATCATCACAAAAAAAAAGAAAAAAATTAAACCATTAAAAGGCAAGATTTCTGCGTTTGGAGGGACGAAACAACAACTCACTAGAAGAGACAATGTGTGACCTATCTTGTCAGCTTCACTGGGAGCTGACCTCTTTATTCCACTCAGGCTGGAACCAGAAATAGGTTGTGGGTCCATTGCTGGTGGGTCTCCACAGGACGCGAGCGGTAATAGATTTTAAACAGACTGGCTCCCAGGGCAAGAGAATAAAATCGCCACCTTTTGATCCTTTTGGAAAATATGTATGAAAACCAGGTCTATTTACCTGATGTGTTCCACTTATGCTACTCTGCCATTCTCTCTCTCCCGTGCTGCTTCTGTGCTTTCAGCCAGTTGTCAAGTGGCTTTTATGAAAGTTTTTTAAAAGGCCAGAAAATATGAAATGCCAATCAGGTGAATTTGCATCAGATGGACTGCACTGAATGAATAAGCTTTTACTGAACAGAATGTCAACTAAAAAAAAAAATCGGTTTTATTAAAGCTCTTGTTTTTATTTTTGACACTAGAAGTAAAAATAAAAACATCCCGTGTCCCGTCCCCCCGCCCCAACACCCAACCGGTCACGGCAGATGGCTGCCCCTCCCTGAGCCTGGCTCCGCTGGAGGTTTCTTCCTGTTAAAGGGGAGTTTTTCCTTCCCACTGTCACCAAGTGCTTGCTCACAGGAGCAGTTGAGGTTTTCTCTGCACCACTGCATGGTCTTTACCTTACAATATAAAGCACCTTGAGGCAACTGTTTGTTGTGATTTGGCGCCATGTAAATGAAACTGAATTGAATGGATTAGAGGGCAAACTCATTATATCATCAAACAAAGACCCAATGACTTGTTTTAGCCTACCTGCAAATCCAACACTAATAGAACAGCACAATCATTTTTATTGCACTAAAGTTATGAAGCCCCATCACGAAGCTTTCATAATGCAGGGTGACCAGGTAGATTGGATTATACTTCTTTTATTCCCACAATCCAGTATTGTTGATAACACATCTGCACGGCAACATTAATTTTTAGTGATCAGATAACCTGCTTCGACAGATGTTTTTTGTTTTTGTTTTCAGCCAAAAATATAGTTTGATTTACATACATAAGCACTGTAATACCGTTATCGCCTTTCGCTCCATCATCTGTTTTGCCAGTTGTGTTTTACTCTATTATCTGTTGCCGCTTTAAAAAGTTCAGTTCAGCTCTTTCAGTACAGCCAAACCCAGAGTCAAATATGCAGTAGTAATTCAGTAAAGCTTAAAAATGGAAAAAATATACCAGTATATGGTATGAGGTTAATATAGTGGGCAGTGTGTTACATGATTAGTGTAAATATTAATGGGTTTATGTGTATCCACTGAGCCAAGCAGGCTGGCCACTCATCAGCTCAGCGCAAGTGTCCGTCTGTTTGACTAATAGTCTCTATTTGTTTTTATCTGCCTGTATCCCCAATTCCCCCCCCCCGAGCCTCCCTCTCTTTCCTTCCCTTTTACACTGTCCATCCATTTCTCATTTACTCTGAATATCACAGCAGCCATCCCTGAGGGACCCTTCCAAGAAATTACACATTATCACCCTTCGCTTTGACACAGACGTGTCGGGGCATTTATCACACCTATCAGGACGCGTCATCAACATATGATCGCGTCCGCTGTCTCCCGGGGAGGGCTGCAGCTCATCAGAAACGCACATACATGCACACAACACAGGCGCCCAAACATCCGGATGTAGCTGTCAACTTTATGACACCCTCTCTCACTCACACGCGCAGACACACTGACACACAGGCATATCCTACTGATACCACAAATCTTTTCCTCCTCATGGGTTTCTCTTCCTACTGGTTTAGCATGGCTCCCTTGGGCACACTAGAACCCGATCCTGTTTAATTGAGTGTATCTCATCATTTGCAGTGGGCCCTCCCCTCTCTAATCATTTTCAAGAGCTCCTTTCCTTTCTGCCACCCTGCGTGCACTGTGTGTGTTTGTGTTTTGAATAGATTGGGTGAGTTAAGTGAGGAGGATAAAAGCACCAATACGAATCAGCCTTTTGACTCTCTGAATCTCAGAAAATGTGAGAGAAAGAGAGGAATAATTGGAATACCTTGGCAGATAATAAGTGAAGTCTCGTTACAGTCAGGAGGAAGGTTCATTTCTTCATTTCAGATCAGGATACTAACAAATAGTGGTGTTGTCTCTGGTGTTATAGCATTGGCATATTCAGAATTGTGCTAAGTAATTCAGTGGTTGAGCATAGGGGTAGTTTAGACAAACCATACTATTTTACGTATCAAAATCCATCTGGAAAATCTGGGTGTGCTCTTTAGGTTATTTAAACCTGCCTACAGCTGCTGCTGCATCTGAAAGCCACTTTGGAACCCGCCTCCAGCCCAACTCCTCTTTTCCTGCTGTGCCTGATTTATTCAGTATAATGTTGTCAGTGATGCCTGCTCTGTTTTGTGCTGATGGATGTTGTTCCTGCTCTCCCGATTTTATGCTTCCCTGCATGAGCATGTCAGTATAGCAACGTCCCAAAACAGAGCCAAATCAAGCAACAATCTTCTTTTGACTTTAAGGGTCAAAGACTAGAGACAGGCACCACAAGCCAGCAACTATTTGACCCACCCCTGCACAAACCACTCTCAAATGACTGTGCATGCTGGTTTTACCTGGCGACAGGTGCACCGGACCTTTTTTGTTTTTTTTAAGTTAATTATCTGAAGTGAGTTCCACACTTGGCTTTGTTTGTACATCTAATCTCACAGCCTCTCATACCATTTAGTTAGTAGCATGTTCTTTATTTCTGGTTTAATGGTGGCTGCCTAACAGTGTTTAGGTGCACTGCTGTCACCTTCTGGTGGTTGCAGTGCACTGCATCCTACCAGGCACTGGTGAAAACAAAAGAATTATGCCAGATAAGCAGAAAATAATTGACTTTTTGGAAAATTAATGAATGTTCAAGTAGTCAAAAATCACTGCCACCCCTTGTCCTGAGTGAATTATATTTGGCCTTTGACTTCTTGAACCCTGCTTCACCCTCCATATTTCTAGGCTATGTTGTTGCAAAATTAGCCAGAGAATCACATTAAGTTAGCTGCCAAAAAATGTTGCATTTAGGTGCTGCTGTAGCTTTCTTAGTTGAGCAGGTGTGTCATTCTCCTTTACTCTATACCTGTCTACTCTTTCCCTATCAATAAAAATAAAATAAAAAATGAATTGAATCATTTCCCCACTTCCATTTTTAGACACAGGCTACATCCATTAAGTTAGGCTCTTGAACGTAATTAGCTCGCTGCTACCGGCAACCTTTATTTGCTTATGTGAAGACACGCTGAAAGAATTCATAGGACAAAAAGAAAAAATAGGAATCTGACAAATGTAATAGCTTACTACAGGTTACCTACAGCTGACTGTATGGTACACTCAAGAGGTAGAGCAGGTCATCCGCTAATTTAATGGTAGGTTTGTATATTTATATGTTTATGTGTATTCATGTGTAGTGGACCTGATTTGATCGGGGCCTCTTGGCCAGGTCGTGTTTGTAAATGAGAAAGTCTAGTTCTCAAACATTTTTACCTGGTAAAATAAAGGTTTAAAAAAAAATAAAAAATCGGAAGGTCAGTGGTTCGATTCCTGCCTGCTCCAGTCTGCGTGCCAAAGTTTCCTCGGGCAAGATGCTGAACCCCAAGTTGTCCGCTGATGAAAGTTGGATAGAAAGCACTTGGGTGAAGGGGAAAAGAGTGCTTGTGTGAATGAGGCGTGTTGCATAAAGTGCTCAAGTAGAAAAGCACTATATAAGAACCAGTCCAATTATCTGTCCACTCATGTTCATTAATATTGGTAGTCTATTTCCCTCTCCCTCAAGCTCTCTCTCTGCAGCAGTGTGTTTGAAGCCTGACCAGCTGTTCTGACTTTGATTCACAGTATGTAGTATTATGGGTGGACAGTTAACCTCCTCAGCAGTGCCGGGCCCAACGGTACTTCTGCGGTGAAACTCCAGCTTTGCAGTCTGTGCCACTTGGGAGACGGAGCTACTAGTAGTGCTTTTTCAATTATATCTTTGAAATTACAGCCCTGATAGGCTTGGGTCCTCCATAGTCATATAACCACTGTTTTATTTGAAATCCGGTAAAACACATCATCAGCACTGTTCTTTCTGCCTGTACCACACTGTATGCTGATTCAGCTTTATCGAGTTGTTTCGTCTCTTTGGACTCGCGCACATCAAGTCACATACAGATACACTCGACTGAAACGTTGCAGTGTTTTATATGGACCCCAGAGATAATTCACACACACACAGAAACCCTCACAGTGCTCTGAAAAGATTTTAACACCATCGGAAGCAAAGCAGGGGTGACAGCACTAATTGTTGTTGCTTACTGATGCCTTCTAGTTACAATATGTTTGTGATGGTGTATCATACTGAACTGTGCTGTTTGATCCCAGCTGGCTGGCTGCTGGTACTGTTGCTAAGTGAGCACATACACTACGTTCTAACTCGCTTCATCCTCCACGGCCATTATCGCTGTCTCCTTCTCTTTTTCTTTGTAACTGTGTCACTCTTGTGCTATCTCCAAATGTTGTACGTTATAAATAGGAATTAGCATTCAGAAAGAGGGTAGATGAATATAAATGGAGAGCGATAGCCTTCTTTTTCATGTGTGCGCATGTGTTTTTGTATACATCTAGCAAGACTAAGTGCTCGTCTCTCGGAGCATTTCACCTTCTTAACCCCCACCGTCATCCTCATCTCTTCTGATTCCTTCCTTTTAACTTTGAGCCTTTCATAATGCACTCTTTGCCCTTGGTTTGTCATTCCACACTTGAGAAGTGCATCACCATATCACATATGCATAGGGACTGTGTGTGTGTGTGTGTGTGTGTGTGTGTGTGTGTGTGTGTGCACATTCACACACACAGTGCTCCCTGTGGTTCCTGCTGTAGTTCTGTATGCTTTCAGCTTTTTCTAGCTTCCCAGTGTGACTCAACCTCGCATGTCTATTTGTGTCTTTCTCTGTCTGTATTTTACTCACTACATCTTGCTCTTAATAACTTACTTCCTCAACATGTTTTTTTTTTTTGGCCATATTTTCCTCTCTCCTGCTTTCTTTTCCACTCCGGATTGTTCACTCTAACATTTTCTCTTCTCACTTCTTTGTCTGTCCCCCATCTTTCCTTTTTTTTTTTTTTTTTTTTTGGCGCATTTTCACCCCTCCTCTTCACTTTCTCCCCACTTCAGTCCCTCCCCGTCCCCCTCCCCCTCCCATGCCTGCCATCTCTTCTTTCATTTTCTGACTCAACACCTTGCTCTTTGCATGTCTATTTCTGGTCTCTATCTTCCTCTCCCCATGCCAGCATCACCTCCCCCTGGTTCTCATTATCTGTCTCCCTCTCTTCCTCTCTCTTGTCTCTGTCTCTGCTCAGATTCCTTCTATTCCCGAACCTGTCCCACCCACATGTGCATGTGTGGATGCATGCACCCACACAGGAATTGCATCCTTAGGCCAGTCATTTTCTTTACCTCTGGGAACACGACAAGCATGCTTGTTAAAAGGAAAGGTAATGTCACGACAAGAGTTCTCAAGGATTGTTTTCCTTCCTCCCTTAAACACATTTTGAGGCTATCAGTGGTTTTAGCTTCAAGCGTGATGCATATTAAATGAATTTATACTCGCTTCTGGTGCTTTTGCCAACTATAGGTGTCCTGTGATGCCCTTGCGTCCAATGTTATCTACACTAATAACTTCAGACATAAAATAAAGCAACAGAATAAGAACAGAAGGCAACCTGTCAATAACATAAAGCATCTGTTCCAGAAATGTCTTTTTCTCATTTGAACATTTGTAGCAGATTGCAAAACAATTAATCAGTGATCTGAAAAATGATTTTGTATCATTATGAATCTAAATAAGCCATTGTTTTTCCCCCTGTCTTGCTGCCCTTGATTCTATTGAACCTTTTTTTCTCTCTGAACTCGTGTTTTTGTCACTAATGAGCCCCACTCAGTGCTACTTGCAGACAAAGCAGAGCAGATGTTCCTCAGAAGATGAGGAAAAATTTAAAAAACTCAGTTAAATTATAGCATGTTATATTTTTTTGGCATTATAAATGTAACAGGTACACTAGTCGTCAGTAACACAATCACACAGCAGCAAACATTAAATGTATCTACACGTTCCACTTTTTTTTCCCCCCTCTCTCAGTTTGCGCTGCTTTGTTTTGCACGTTGTGCCTGTGCCCTCATTTTTTTGTCACTTGAAGTAGAAGACACCCCCCCACCCCCGACCCCAATATCCTCTGATAAAGAGGAACAGATGTTCATTGAAAAGCTACTGTGAAATTATAATTATAATATATTTTTGTCATGCAAACCTTGATGGCTGTCAAAAAAACAGAAAAAAAACCCATTTTTGATAGACTCCATTAGCAATAAGCATTTGTATCATTAACCCACAATCACAGATTCCACATCACCTGTTCATGGACTGTATTTTCTATTTATGCTCCGCCTCCGGATGACACTTTTCCACCACAAACATGTCTTTTACACACACACACATGTATACATATATATATATATATATATATATATATATATATATATATATATATATATATATATATATATATATATATATATATATATATATGTATAGAGAGAGAGAGAGAGAGATCAGCCTGCAGAGGTACACATGCAGAGTTAACTATACAAACAGAGCACTCGCTAGGCAAAGCAAATGTTAGTAGACGCATCAATAGAAAGCTATGAAAACGAGTGCAAAGAAAACCAAATTAAAATCATTTGTGGCAGACACTTTACGTTCACACACATATTTATGCAGCTGTTGTCGCAAACATTATCCAGATTCTTTCATTGTGTAATCAGTGGAGCTAAAATTATCATCTGCTGTTCCTAAATTTCTTTGTTTCCACGTGTGCAGTTGGATAGCAGTTTGTTTCTGGCAACGTACTCATGGGGCTATTGTTGTCGTTATTATTATCCTCCATTCAGGCAGGACACAGGCATACTGGTTCAGTAGCATTTCCTTGTCAGGTTTCGAGCCAGTAAAGCTTCTGTGAAAATGGATTGATTTGATCCAGCACACAATACGGAAACTGCAGCATGGTTTTTAACGCTGTGAAAGTTTACCATTCCATGCACAGACTGTTGCACATTCAAAAAAGGATGACGTTCATTTTTACGCTTTCTTAGATGCGTCTACGTGTGCCGAACGGGCTTAGAGATAACAGGATTTTCACTCGGCCCATGCTGTGTAAAACAGCTGTGGTACAGTGGTAGCCCTCACAGAACATTTAGAGCCCACTTGTAGGAAATTAAATAAACGGGGGGCTTATATCAGCTGTAAGGAATTATGGCCACAGTTACAAGCAAAGCACAAATTAATAATACCTGCCTGCCTTCGTGAATCTGATGCAATCAAAATAGCTGCAGCAGTCAGCTGCTTTCAGCAGAATAAGCTCTGAGAAACCCACTATACGCTATCTATCCAGCCGAGCGGAGAGACATAATTAGCAACTAGCTGGTGAATATAGTGGAGCAATTAGAAGATAAAGAGCTAAATATTTCCCCCAGCAGGGTGGCCGCCAAAACAGAGCTAAATCTGCTGGATGTGTTAACATGGCAAATGTTTGCGAACATTTTTTTTAATAACAACTTGATGAACTGATGGTGACGTGTACCAGTGGTCAATAGAGTAAAATCTTAACTAATAGATTCTTAACTGATATCTGCTGGAAGTGCAGCCGAGCTTGGCCTCGCGACCTGCCTGAACTAATGTTGCAGCTTGGTCCATAAATATTTGGACCTACAGTCCTGTGCAAAAGTGATGAGCCATACCTCATTTCTTTATATTTTGCTGGTAAAATGGGAAATGGGTATTTTTAGTGAAACATGCAAACATACATGCAAATACTGTATATAAGGCAATAAAAAGGCAATAAAAAAAGAGTTCTAAAGAGCTTGAAAAAAATATATATATATTATTCTTTATTCTTTGACGCAGCCTGAACTCTCTCAGGCATTTTTCTTGTAATTTTTGTATGTAATTGTGTGTTTTTCTATGCAGGTGTGCTTTTACTGCACCAGCACTGTGTTTGGGATCAAAAGCGCTTTCATCAATCAGATGCTTTCCAGTTTCCAGAGTTTATAATTCCATCAATTTTGACCAGATCTCCAACACCACTAGCTTAAATGCAGCCCCAAACCATGTTTTGCAGGTGGCTGTGGACAGTCACTGTTGTACCTCTCCTGACCTCCTCATTGCATATTGATGAACCAAAGTTTTAAAATTTGGATTGATCACTCCATAAGACCTCACTGATTTTATTCCAGTTGAGCCTTTTTTCCTTGCTTCCCTTCTTTAAGAATCGCTTTTGGACAGCCGCTCCGAGAACATTTCTCATGAGAATTCAGTGAACAGTAGATGGATCAACTAAAGGGCCAGAAGCATCTCATAGGTCTTGTGTCAAGTCATTGCTCCACTTGTCCAGTTTCCTCAAATTTTTTGAAGAGCGCACTGCACGCCATGTTGAAAATGCCAAGTCTTGGCTAATTTGGGAATCACTTTGTTGGTGCAGAAATATTATTTAATGCTGGTTAAACTGAGGTTAGTTTTCATAAAATAAACTAAATGAATGGGGACAAAATGCTAATAAGAAAATAGTCAGGTACAAAGTGAAAAGGTGAAAAAGTCCAAGAAACTCCGGCTCCTTTTGCGCAGGACTGCAACTGGTGGTGTACGCCACAAACAATCAGACAATCAAGATCTGATTGACTTCAAGACTTTATTTGCCATTTGTACTCACATGCAAGGCTTGGGTACATAGGAATTCTTGTGTAGAGCTTCCAGCAGACTTTCAGCTTCAAATCAAGTCATTTAACAAAAGTATTGCATCAACTGTTTAGGAATTACAGCCATTTTTAGCTCATCCAGCCAAAGCACTGGTGCGCTTATGCCACACTGAGGTGTCAGTCCACATCGACAATTCAACAAGAATCCCTACGCCTCTGACAGAATTTAATCAAGCGTACATAAAGTGATCACCTAGTGGGTTTTCACACAAGTTGTGCTCAAGGTCAAAGTTACAGTTGTTTTACAGGCCATAATCTGGAAATGTATTGCGGTGCCGCAGGATGGTGCATATACACTGTAGATGCAGATGCTCGCTTTAACATTCACCACAGAAAAACAAGACTAGCAGCAACTTTCCAAATGAAAGCAAAAAAGCTGACAATGCTCTACAGTGTATACAGTACATCTTAAACTTGTCCTGTACATCCTAGTGCTTGAGAAATGAAGTCGCACTTTAATGTTGCCATAGGAGATCCTGCTCTTCCTGCCTGTTCGGGAGAGCTGCATTAAAAAAGAATAAGTTCCCATCTTGACCGAGTGCAGGAAAGAAAGAGGTCAGAGCACCAGCGTGTTAGACAGGGTTCAAATAGAGATTTGGTCACACTGGTTTATTTGTGAGTGAGCTGTGCTGTGAGGAGCACAGGGTGGAAGAAAGATCTAGAGCTCTTCTGAAAAAAATTGAGAGATATTTGGAAAGATGGAGAGACAGACAGACTGAGAGAGAAATGGCATGCTGGTTGAAATTGAAAATAGAGTATCTGCTGCAGCACTTTGAAAACGCAAACACATACACACTGGTTGACAGAAAGAGAGAGAGAGCGTGTGAGACAGCTGTGTCCTGCTGCCCATCAGAGCTATCTGTCCCCTCCTGATCTATTTCTCTCTAAAACCGTGTCTCTGTTTAGCCCTCACACATCATTACCTGGAAACCCCATTGCTTTCTCTTGACTCCTTTCTTTCTTAACAGCCTCTCTTCCTACCTAAACTCATTCCTCCCTACTGGACAGAGTGAAGGAGAGTTGCAGGAGGTTTGTGAGTCAGAGGCTGCTGCCTGACAGCCAGCCAGCCAGCTAGCTCAAGAAATTTTTCATCCTCTACCTCCTGTGTTTCCTTCCCATCCTCCCCTTCTGTCTTTGGTCTGTTGAGGCCCAATGCTGCTCACTGGAGATACCAGGACACACAGAAGAAGGCCAAATGCAGCCCCAACCCACCCCCCCAGCCCCATCTCTCTTCCTCTGCTCCTCTTCCTAGCATTCTTGCACTCCTCTTCTTTTTTTCCCCTGCTCTCATTCCCCATCACCCACACACTTCCTTTGTATACACCTGAACATTTCTCTCTCTCCCTCTCATTTCTTTTTCATTAAGTCCCTGCCATCCTAAGTTTCCTCATCAGGCCTTTGCCCAGAATCCTCAACCAGCTGCTGGCACATGATGTCATCCTACTTGGATGCTACTCACAAACACATATTTCGCTATGGCCAAATATTCACTCGCACGCCCACCTGCACGTATACAGATGCACTCATAAATGCATAAACCTGCTCTTTGTTTGTGTACCTTGCCCTTGTTTCATGTTCCTTTTTTTTTTTTTTCATCCTGCCTGGTTCACCTTTGGGACAGCAGCTCTAATCTCTCTGTTCCCTTTTGTTTCACTTTGAATCTTTGAGCTGCTATCAGATTGGCTGCCATAGCCCGTACTTTGAATCTGGCTGCTGTTAATGGTGTTTTCTCACTCTGAGGTATACATTTTCACCATGTTTGCTCCCTTTTTTGCTGCTGTACTCTTATGCCCACAGTGGCATCACACACACACACACACACACACACACACAGACACGCACACAACACACAGAGATGTGCATAGATCAATACCTGCTGAATAATAGGCCTCTGTCCACCTAAGAGCATGGATCTATGCCAAACCCCCACTTCTGTTTAAATTTTAATGGATTCACAGCTACAAACAACTGGGTGATCCAGAAAGCTTTAAATGCTTTTCTTCATTTCCCCACTACTTTTATCAGCTTTCTTTGATTCCTGTTCAATTTTTTTGTACCATGACTGACTATGAATCCGTATCATTTCACTGCATTTCAGTCTCTTATTAATTATACGAAAAGGTTAAAAATGGGCTTGCTTCAAACTTTTCCATCCATTTTCTTCCACTTACGCAGTTCTGGGTCAGTTATGGTTTCATTGCCATTTCATCTTGTGTTTTTAATTTCTGCTTTAAAAAAAATCTATTGGTTTTTGTGTTTTCTTGATAGCAGAATGACTCAAAATGTTAAAAGTTGGATTAAAATCTTACCCAAGGTGTGGCTCTGCCCAGCTTAGGCAGTTACATGTCTTAACAAATGTCATTTTAAAACAAGAAAAAGTAGGAGAGACTAATCTTGATGTTAATGCAGATAGAGAGTGGATAGCCTTCTGGATCCAGAGACTTTATTCACGCATGGTGTGGAGGGAATTTTCAGCCTTGGGGAAGGTGTGCAGTCTTGAAGTTCTCCAGCTTTGGTGGAGGTCTGTGATCTCAGAGCGCCCTTTTAGTTTTGCTTTGTCATTCCTAAAATGCAAGCACCAGTTTCTCATGGATTCTTGCTTTTCACTGCAACGTGACACCACCGTGGCCCGCAGCGCGATTAAACAGTTGATCATTTGTTTGTTTGTTTTTTTATGACTGCATCAATGTAGAGCGATCAAATGAGGGCCTTCCAGACTTGTATTGTTGTAGTCATATGTGCAAACACACACATCCTAAAGTTTCCTGTTAATCATCACACTAAAGCAAATGAAAACACACAGTAGTGTCTGTGCACAGAGATACACACCATACACTTTCACTGCATCCCCTTCACACCACCTGTTTCTTCCTTGCTTTCTTCTGCTCCATTTCCCCACCTCTAATTGCTCCATTGCCTTTACGGGTTTGCATCTCTTATCACGGTGACTCGATATTTATCTCTGCACTGTTCTTGCCCTGATCACCTGTTTACCTCCGCTTGCTCCCAGCTGTGTTGGTGCATCGCAGTCCATCCACTGGGATGAGATGGCTCTTAACAGCTGAGACACAACCACCAATCTATCTATAAATCAATCACACTGTCACCTGTTGGCACTTCTGTGTATTCATGAGCTTGTGTGTGTGTGTGTGTGTGTGTGTGTATACGCTTGTATTCATGGGCACGCCTTTCATTTGCCTCCATTTTTCCTCAATGTCTTCTTTTCTGCCTTTATTCAGTTTTGACTCTGCTACGAGTAATTTGGTCTTAGTATGCCATTTGCTTTGTTGTCGTATCTTTCCTTATGTGAACATGCATGCAGGTGCATCACTAGACATACAAGTATATGAATATATGTTCAAATTGTGTGATTATATATGCCTGTTTGAGTGCTTAACTGCTTCTCCATTCAGCTGCACTTGTTTACACCCTCCCACACCTTTATTTGCCAAAAGGCTCAATCCCAGAAGGCTTGTGACAGTTTTACTTGTCAAACGCGTGTTCTCATTTCCTCATCTCAGCGTCTGCCTGTCTCGCCCCTGTTTGCCACAGACAATTTGAAGCTAGTGTGACTTGTCTTATTTCTGGGTCTGCAGTGGAACAAAGTGGGAATGTTGGTGGGAAATGACTAACAAGGTAATAATTATCTGCTAAAATGACAAAAAGGTTTTTACTATTTAAAGCATTAGAGAGTAACAGCTTGGTCCTGTTTGACATAGTGCTAAACAAAAATAGTATACTCATTTGTTATATTTGACCAAATATATCTATCTATATCTATATCTATATCTCTCTCTCTCTCTCTCTCTCTCTCTATATATATATATATATATATATATATATATATATATATATATATATATATATAACATCAATTTATTTACTTACTGATATATATTTTATTGCATTTTCATGTCCCTTTTGTTATGACAAAGTTAAATAATCCCCAGTTCTCAGTGATTCTGTCTCCCTCAAACTCCTTGGCAAGCAGCAGCATAGTGGAAACAGACTGTACATAAGAGATGGACACAATCGCCATGCCATCATCTACTGGTTTCAGGAATCTGCATTTTTAAGCCTCAGCATTAGCATTTTTGGCTGTTGCCCTGTTGTTGTTTTTTTAAGTCAGAAGTGGTGGAGTGCTAATACCTAATAAACTAATAGAATATTAGAATTATACTTAACTGAAGCACAAACCTTGTGACAGGATGTTTAAAATTAAATATGCTGTAAAAGGCACAAACATTGGGAAGAAGTTCAGTTCAGCGATTCGAGTTAGTGGTGTCAGTGAGGCCAGTGGGAGGGGGAGAGGAATCCGGGCATGCCACCACCTTTAAACCTTACCAGCATCCAAATGAATGAGTTATGGAAAAACGGTTACCCAAAAAATGGGGAAATTATCCATAAAAGCAAATGCATTTTTTGTACCAGGCTGCTCTTGAATGCAGTTTAGTTGCCCATTTTAACATGGATGTGTATTGCAGTTCACTTGCTATCGTAATATACAGTAATGTAGATGTGTTCACTTTTATATAATTCTTTTCCAGTCTTACTGACCACTTAAATCGCTTTTGAGTTCAAGTCACAGGTCAAGTATGTGTTAATAAAGCATTTATTCTGTACACATAAAGTACTGTTAACCTACCTTTCATGTGTTTGGACTGTTGGAAAAAAACTGGAGAACCCACAAGATAGATACATAGGCACAGGGATTCAAACCAGGAACCCTCTTGCTGTGAGGTGATAGTGCTAACCACTCTACCATTATGCCACCTTTTTTGGAACCAGCATCAACTGAAGATTTTTGCACCTTTGCAACAACTTTATTTTCAAATCCCAGAGGCTGCAGCTTGAGCAGAATATAGCCAATCCTGTGGTTGCATTTCTGAGCATGTTAAAATCCGTGAGGGCATTTATTTTGTGGAAAAATGACATTGAGTGCATGTAAGTTGCTAAAGAATTCTGCTTCACATTTTGAAGAAATACTACAAGGTCCACAGTGCTGGTGGTGTGGCCTGGTGAGAAGACCGTGCTACAGCTCTGAAACCACAATAGGTTACTCAAGTGTTCGTGGTTATATGGTGGAGGAGATGCTGTCACTATCAACTCTATATAATATGCTAAAGGCAGTAGTACACTTAGCAGGAAATGTAGACCATAATTATTTTTTTTATCCTCTGCTGAATTTGTAAGTTTTGAGAACGGAACAGTCTCTAATTTTAATATTGGTTTCATTTTAGGAGAAGAAAAATCCAGAAAAAACACATTACATAAAAGTTATATATATATATTCTTGTAGTTGGTCACCAGGTTTGCACACATCTCAGGAAAGACTCTGACCCACTCCTCTTTACAGAAACTCTAAATCCTTTAGGGTTCTTGGCTGCTTGAAGCTTCAGCCCCCTCCACAGATTTCCTACAGGATTGAGGTCTGAAGACTGGCTAGGCCATTCCATGACCTAATGTGTTTCTTCTTTAACCACTCCTTTGTTGTCTTGGTAGTATGTTTTGCATCATTACCATGCTTGAAGACCCGTCCATGACCCATCTTCAGGATTCTGGTTAAGGGAAAGAAGTTCCCATCCAAGATTTGGCCACATCCATTGGCCCCTCAATGCAGTGAAATCGTCCTGTACCCTTTCCTCAAAAACAGCCCCAAAGCATAATGTTTCCCCCTCTGTGCTTGACTGTGGGGATGGTGTTCCTTGGGTACTACTCAGCATTTCTCATCCTCCAAACTGGGGAGGTTGATCTGATGACAAAGAGCTCAATTTTCTGAATCTTTTAGATGCTCACTGGCAAACTATAGATGGGCCTGTGCATGTCCCTTCTTGAGCAGGGAGACCTTGTGGATGCTGCAAGATTTCAATCCATTACAGCATAGTGTGTTACCAATGGTGTTGTTGCTGACTGTGGTCCCATCTGCCTTGAGATCGTTAACAAGCTCCTCCTGTGTAGTTTTGGGTTGATCCGCCACCTTTCTCATGATTATCTTCACCCCATGAGGCAAAATCTTGCAAGGAGCTCCAGACAGACAGTCAGTGATGGTCATTTTATATTTCTTCTATTTCCAAATAATCGCACCAGTAGTTGTCACCTTCTCACTAATCTTCTTGCTGATGGTCTTGTAGCCTATTCCAGCCTTGTGCAGGTCTACAATCTTGTTCCTGATGTCCCTTGACAGCTCTTTGGTCTTGCCCATGGTGGTGGAGAGGTTGGGATGGAAGCAATTGATTCATTAATCGATTGGAATCTGTGTACCCCGTGGGCACTACTTATTATACTCAGTGACATGCAAATCAATTTATACAGTAACTATTATGTAATGTGTTTTATTTTCCTGGATTTTTTGTTGATTTTGTTGTCTTGTTCCATTAACATGAAACTACCATAAAAATTAGATACATCACACACTCCTTTGCATTTAGCTGGCACATGTTGGTTGTAGAGTGTGGGAAATACACTGCTCAAAAAATAAAATAAAGGGAATGTTGGTGGTGCTTTCACACTCATGGTAGCATGAGACTCTGCGACC
>JAMQGT020009616.1:0-18361 GCA_024447675.2 Pterophyllum scalare | reverse complement strand
ATGTTTATGTATTTGTTATTCGTTCAGTTACATTGTATTGCTACTGCTGGTATTTGTTTAGACTCTTTGGCTCCAGTTGATCTTTTGGAGTTAACTTCAATAGTTACTTCCTCCAAACCATCAACATGTTTATTAGATCCCATTCCTACTAGACTGTTCAAAGAAGTCTTTCCAATTATTGATGCTTCAATCTTAAAAATGATCAATCTCTCTTTATTAGGTGGCTATGTACCACAGGCCTTCAAGGTGGCAGTAATTAAACCGCTACTTAAAAAGCCATCACTTGACCCAGCTGTCTTAGTTAATTATAGGCCAATCTCCAACCTTCCTTTTCTCTCCAAAATCCTTGAAAGAGTAGTTGTAAAACAGCTAACTGATCATCTGCAGAGGAACGGTTTATTTGAAGAGTTTCAGTCAGGTTTCAGAATTCACCACAGTACAGAAACAGCATTAGTGAAGGTTACAAATGATCTTCTTACAGCCTCTGACAGTGGACTCATCTCTGTGCTTGTCCTGTTGGACCTCAGTGCAGCTTTTGATACTGTTGACCATAACATTTTATTACAGAGATTAGAGCATGCCATAGGTATTAAAGGTACTGCACTGCAGTGGTTTGAATCCATATTTATCTAATAGACTCCAATTTGTTCATGTAAATGGGGAGTCTACTTCACACATGAAGCTTAGTTATGGAGTTCCACAGGGTTCTGTGCTAGGACCAATTTTATTTACATTATACCTGCTTCCCTTAGGCAGTATTATTAGAAAGCATATCAGGTTGTCCAAAAAGCTCCCTGAAAAGCCTTCAGCTGATTCAAAATGCCCCATCTTATCTCAAAGACCTTACAGTACCGTATCACCCCAATAGAGCACTTCGCTCTCAGACTGCTGGCTTACTTGTGGTTCCTAGGATACTTAAGAGTAGAATGGGAGGCAGAGCCTTCAGCTTTCAGGCTCCTCTTCTGTGGAACCAGCTCCCAGCTTGGATTCAGGAGACAGAAACCCTAATTTTTAAGATTGTGCTTAAAACCTTCCTTTATTATAAAGCTTATAGTTAGGGCTGGATCAGGTGACCCTGAACCATCCCTTAGTTATTCTTGCTGTACGCCTAGGCCGCTGGGAGGGTTCCATAACGCACTGTTTCTTCTTCATTCACCTTATTTACTCTGTTTATACTTCACTCTGTATTTAATCATTAGTGATTATTAATCTGTGGCTCTCTTCCACAGTATGTCTTTTGTCCTGTCTCTCCCCACAGGCCCAACTGGTCACAGCAGATGACTGCCCCACCCTGAACCTGGCTCTGCCAGAAGTTTCTTCCTGTTAAAAGGGAGTTTTTCCTTCCCACTGTCGCCAAATGCTTGGTCATAAGGGGCCGTTTTGACTGTTGCGTTTTCTCTGTATTATTGTAGGGTCTACTTACAATACAAAGCACCTTGAGGCTACCGTTTGTTGTGATTTGGTGCTATATAAATACAATTGAATTGAATTGAATTGAATTGAATTGAATTGAATTGAATTGAATTGAATTGAATGACAGAAAGTGACCTCATTCACGTGTATGGATTCAAATCTCAAATTGCAAAAACTGTCTGCAAATCCAAAAAAAAAAAAAAGCAACAGAGGGCAAATCAGAGGTGGGATATCTCAAAAGTATGAAGAGGTGAGGAAGAAGCCTGGGCCCATGGCCCCCGCTCCAAATCAGGATGTCCGCTTGGACAGTTCACCACACTGACCAACAATATGTGAGAACAAAGGAAGATGAGGGATCCTGGGTGCACAGGAACACCACATGTGATACGTATATAATGTAATGTGCACCTCTGTTATACAGCACAACTGTTTTGTGAAGTTTCACAAATAGAATGACAGCAGTGTCTCACAACATGAGAATCAACAGTGACAATGGGCCATACAAACCTGAGCCTATATCAAGTCATATGCAAATATGTTTCAAGGGCTTTTCAGTTCTTTGTTTCATAATTTGTTGACATTTTTGGAAATATTTCTGATATTTTTATTGCTCTGTAACAGTTGCCTTATGATCTACAAATTAATAATTTTCTCTGTAGAAAATAGACACATGATAATAACTAAAAGGATTTTTTTGCATTTATTTAACAGTGAGCAGTGGAGAGAACAGGAAATCAGGAGGAGAGAACAGAAAGTACCGCAGTAAATATCGACAGGTCGGGACGTGAACCTGCGCCATCATGCGGCACACGTGGTCGCCTGCTCCAGCCGCTGAGCCACCCCGGCACTCCAATGTTTTTATGGTCTTGATGGTGGATCTTAAGTTGTTCAGGCTGAGTCAAGTCCCTGCACCACACTCTTTATAAATGCAAGCATGAGTTTCTGATTTTTTCATGAATCCATCAAAAATAATAATAAAAGCTAGCAGATCATCAGAATCAGCAGCTGCACCTACAGTACACATGATGATAGCCCATGAATGTTTATTATTTCTTTGCTGGCAAGAGAATGCGAAACAGACATTTACTGACCTGACAATTGGATGTTAATGGCAGGATGAGATCAGTGAACTTTAGTTCCAGTGAAGTCTCAGTATTATTTAAAACCAATTTTTCATGTGAGCTAACAGTCAGCTGATGCCCTTGCTTTGCCTGTGAATAAAACAATGTCGATGCTCTGATCATGTTGTCACTCTGGCCTTTCTGTAGCACAGCCAGTCCCAGAAGCATCTGTTGCGTTGTGTTTGTAGTCTCTTGTAGTACTGGATCATTGTTGGCTTTGCAGGGAGACATCAGTTTGAGGGTGCTACAGAGTGATGGTAAAGTCAAATTAGTCTTCATGGTCTGGGTTTCATCATTAACCTATATTGTATAAATCATACTTTTCTTTGAGTAGCTACTAATAGTATTATGCTTTTCAGAGACCAATATAATTGTTTATTACAGTATTTGGACTTAATTAAAGAAAACACATACAACTGTTGTACTAAAACATTCATAACCAATTGGGATTTTACAGCATAATTTATACAGCTTTTTTATATGGGTGCTGAGGGTGCTCATCACAGTGCCATTTCCCTTCAGCTCCCCTTACATGGAATATGTCTCCCATCGCTATGCATCAAAACATGTTGACTCAACACAGTAGTAAAACTGAGGGGAGGGTTGCCAGTGTGAGGCAAACTTTATGACAGGGAGGGATTGTGGGTTCAAAAGGCCTTCCTGCTGTGACATTAGTCATCATTGCCAGTTCAGTCATTTCAGGGTTAGGCCAGAGATTCATCATCAGTTGACTTGAGAGAGCCTCTTCTTAAATGAAGCAGGACTGGGGTGTTTATGGATGATGGAAGGTACATATCCCAGCCCCCAGTGGATGGGAGCTGAGTTAGTTTAGTAAGTCATTAGTGATCTTTCAGTTTTATGACTTGTGGCTTCTTGCACTCGTGTCTAAAGGCAAACTGAGAAGGACTTCATGTCTCTTGGAGTGTTTGTTTATGAATGGTTATGAGATTAATATGTGAGGAATTGTAATACCAAGATAGTCCTCTCAACATTTGGGGCTTATAACTTATTAATGTTAAATTAGTACTGCAAACAGAAATATAACTGTAGTCAGGGTTTGAAATAATTTTTAAAAGCAAATCTGATTACAAATCTGCATGTGAACTGCTGTCCTGTTGGTTTTTATCTATTTGGGGTCGGCTTTCCCAGTTCTTAAAGTTATTACCAACTACCACACAAGATTAAGTAGAGCTCGTTAATCACTAGATGGGAAAATAGTGCAGTTTTTATTTGACAGCCCAAGCAATGTTTAAATGCTGAATGTAGTAATTAAATATTGATTAAGCATGTATAAAAAACTGAATCGCACCTTTTTAATAATTTGTGTTCTTCCAATTTAATTCATTTCTGTTGTGAATATGTTTTGGGGCATATTTGATTATTGTTATTGTTTGTTTGTTTAAAAAAAATAAACTAATAATACTGTGAACAACCTGCCGTACAGTACAGGCTCATTGAACTGATTGTAAGCTTAAATCATTTATTTTAAAGTCTTTTAATGGTTATTTCAGCTATGTTGTGTTTGGACTTTGATGGTTGTGGGTGTGAGATGGCAGAGAACAGTGTAAGGCTTAGCTAGAAAAAGGCCACCATAACTGAGACACCTATGATGAATATGGCATCCAGCCAGCATTCAGTGAGGCTGTTGTATTTGTTGAAGGTGAGATGTAGACTTAGAGAAACTGAATTTAGTACATGGACGAAGACGTGCTGTTAGACAACCTGTTCTACATTCGTAATGGGGAATTTTATGAATTATATAATTTGTAAAAAATAATTATTAAACAAATCAAAATTTGTCAGTTGGAGAATGAATTCATGTTGCATTGGCTTTAATTAAAGGTTGATAGTGAACGCCCACCTGCTGTCTCAATCAATTTCTATGCTGTCAATTTTGAGGGTTTTTTTTAAATGTAAAATTCATTTGACAGAAAGCTCACTGTGGATCAACTGCTTTGTTTTGCTAGATGTAGTTGCCAGAATTTTGTTTTTCCAGGTTAGATAAGTTTAAATTGGAACATTACAGCCAATCTAAAAGACATCATGGAGGTAAATTAATTTCTCAATAAAGACTTTTACAGTTACAGCACATAGAGAGGGAGGGTCACCTACTAATCAAATTTCAAAATTGTGCCAGTTGTCTCAGACATTTGAAACTCACTGCATCTATTCAAATATCACTGCATCCACATTAAGGCATGATGATGGTTATGGTTTAACTCTAAAAGTATATGGCCAGGAAGAAAAGATTATGGTCTTACCTTAATAAAAAGTTAACAGTGACTTAGGAAACCTGAGACACAGTGTGTCTGAGTAACATTTAATCAAAGTAATACGTAACCTTTAATGACAAAAGTCTCAATGACAGCTAAAATAAGAAGCATATTACCAGAATGTTATGTAAAATAGAAATTTCTCATTAAAGAAAGGGTGAAGAGACAAGGATGGAAGCCATGGAAGTTTTTTCACCACCTAGACCTCTATCCTAGACAGCTCTGGGAGATGGATTCAGCAACCAGAAGCCTAATAAGGAGTGGGTATATCGTACTCATAAGAAAGAGAAGAAGGGGAGTAGAAAATAATAATAATAAAAGGTAGCAATGCAATAAAAACATCAAAGAAAGGGAAAGACCAAGCCTAGACATTTTAAAAGACACTTCTGTTGTGCTCTTAAGTCCCTCTTTCATTTAGCTGGTTATGAAAAAATAAAAGTAAACAGGTTATTTTCAGAGGACAGTGATCTTTGGAGGTGGTTGTCTCAGCAGATAAAGACTTTTTTTTTTTAAACTTATGCTTTCAGTTAATTACACAGGCTGCCAAACGTTGTCATCTCTGCTGTCTCTCTCAGTTTTCACCTCGAATATTAAATCTTAAATGCAATATAAAACGCCTCAAGGCGATTATTTGTTGGGATTTGATGCTATATAAATAAAATTGAATTGCACTGAATTGAACCGCAGCCCACCTGACTTCACCAATTTTTTTTTTTTAAATATATTAATCTGATTCATAGTACATAGTGTCAATATTCACCATGTAATTATGTGAAGCATCACACATTTCTGATTAATTATGTTGGATCCTTGTTAAAATACAGTGTTTACTTTATGCCTCATAAAAACCTCCAGTTATAGACAAGATATTTTTAACAAAGAACTGCAGACATTTCACAATCATATGAAGTATCTCCAGGCAACATCATAACAATATTTGAAGTCAGTGTTATAACCTCAAATAACAGTGTGGCTGTTCAAGTTAAAGTAGTACTGACAGCCAACTGCATGGCCATCCATCAAGTTGTATTTGGAGAGCAATCTAACACTTTAAAAGACTCCTGGATGAGCTCTCACAGCCCTTCAATCAGTTTATCCAAACTGCCTCAATATTTTACTGACAAACCTGTAAGAAAATTTTATGTTGGGTCATTACTCACAGAAGCAAGTGACACAAGTCAACAGATTTTCTGGGCTGGAACACAACTCGTCCTGGAACACGTGTAACTAAGCTATAACAGAAAACCTTGCTCATTTTAATGCTCTGCGTGGTCATGCCTCGGCATAAACACATCCAATACTAATTGTCAAAATTGGTGTGTTTCTTACGCTAAACCCCCCAGGTTTGATCCTATCTACCTGCTCGAAATAGCTGATAAAATTGTTTTCTGTTGATATCACTCACATAGGCGGCCCTATCCACCACCAACTGGTAGTCTTCAGCTGTCACCTCATTTTAATAGTACAGTGATCCCTCACAGGGATTACGTTCCAGACACCCTGCGATACGTGAAAATCTGTGAAGTAGCAGCATTATATTTATTATATATTTATTTTATTATTTATAGATATTGTGGCGACTGTCAGTAGAAAAAGGAGACAGAGATTTTGAGCCAACTTTGCAATGCCTATGCTCCCCTGCTGGTCATTTACAGGAATCTCAGCTTTATTAACATAAAGCAAAGACACACCCACAACCAGGAACAGTGGCCCTAGGCCTTTAGCTGCCACAGCCATCACAGTCATGGTGGCCCATTACTAGCCACCCTCAATACCAGACAACATGTGTAATTCACATCACAAACTAATAACTGTGAGAGACCAACACAACATAACTGAAATCATTGATAACACTGTAACTAAGCACATAAACATCAGCATGAACAGTCCCATGAGTCTTTGCTCTGGTGGCACCTCGTCCTTGGCTGCCACATAACCCCCACGTGAAGGGGTTAGTAGACCTTAGGCCTTCTTCTGCCACACTCCAGCGTCTGCCTGGGCTTGACGAGAAATCATGGACCACCTGTAGACTTTCTCTCAGCCTCCAGAGGTAGGCCATTGCTTTCCCACCAGCAATCTCAGGCTTGGGTGTGGCTCCAAACACCCAGTCAGGTGTGCGGAGTTCCTGCCCAAGCATGAGGGCAGCAGGTGTGCACTGACTGGACTCTTGGACAGCAGTTCAATAGTACCAAAGGACCAGGGGCAAATGTTGGTCCCAGTCACGCTTGTGTTGGCTCGTGAGGATGGTGAGCTGGGTAGTTATTGTGCGGTTGAACCGCTCAACCAGACTGTTGCTTTCAGGGTGGAGGGGTGTTGTCCTTGTCTTGACCAAATAGTGCTGCAGTGGATTATGGGAATGCTCAGTTGGTTCCTTTCTGGGCCATGCAGGTGTCACAGCAGTGTACATGCAACTCCACAGCTCGTTGGCAACCAGGCCAATAGAACCGCCCCCTGAGGTAATGGAGGATCTTAGCATTACCATAGTGTCCTGCCCCCGCTGATCCATGGACGAGCTTGAGCACCTGGGGGAGTAGCGAATGGGGTACCAGCAGCTTTAAGATGTCTTTACCTCATCCTGGGGTCTGCCATCTCCGGTACATGAGACATCACAAATTTCCAGGTTTCCCCATTGAGAGTAGTAAGCCTTTACTTCTGACCCTTGTGCTGACACCTCCACCCATTCAGGTTGCAGTGCTATCTTCAGCCAGCTCCTCACTTGAGCCAATGTCGTGTCAGCCTCCTGCTCTTGCCTCAGTTGTTGCAAGGTCAGGGGGTGTCACCCTTCTTCATTGGGGGCGGCTTAAACAGCAGCTACAGTCAGTGCTGATTGTCCCAGTTATTCTTGCCGCTGGCAGTATTGGCACTCAGTTGCTGCACAGGGACATCTAGAGAGTGCATCAGCATTGCCATGTTGTCGGCCTGCTTGATGCTGGATTTTGAAGTCATATCCCTGGAGTAATTCCAACCAGTGGGCCACTTGGCCTTCCGGATGCTTGAAGTTTAGGAGCCATGTCAGCGAAGCATGGTTGGTGCGGAGGAGGAAGTGGCTGCCGTACAAGTAGGGGTGGAAGTGCCATACAGCCAGTACTACAGCCAACAGCTCATGTCGAGTAACACAGTAGTTTTTCTCGGCTCAACTCAGGGCATGACTCAAATAGGCTACAAGGCCCTCTCCATCTCTAAACTGCTGGGAAAGGACAGCTCCAACCCCTGCAGCTGTTGAGGATCAGGGTAGGTCAAGACAGGGATTTTTGTGAGTGCTTCTTTGAGTTGGTCAAAGGCCGTTTCGCAAGTGTGGTCCCAGCTGAAGGGTTGGCCCTTGTTGGTCAAGCAATGGAGAGGACTGACAATGGTAGCAAACCCAGGCCAGGCCTAGGAATTTTCAAAGCTCCAAAGCTGACGTTCACAGGAGGCGGCCAGTCCTGGTCCACAGTGACATTAGTGGGGTCAGTGGCTACACCACGAACACTGACTACATGGCCCTGGAAGATGGTTTCCCTTGCTAACATTTTGACGGGTTCAACCACAGCCAAACTTCTCAAATAGCAGTGAAGACCTTGCTCGGGTTGGACAGTGCTTTGTCAAAGTCATTAGCATGCACCAGCAGGTCTTCCAGGTGCACAACACAGCGGCTATGAGGAATGTCCACAGCATTCTCTCCATCAGCCTTTTGAATGTTGCTGGAGCATTGCAGTATCCGAATGGCATAACCTTGAACTGCCACACCCCTTGCACAAGGGTGAAGACCGTTTTTGGGCTTGCTTCGGGGGCAAGCTCTATTTGCCAGTAGTTGCTGCACAGGTTGAGGGAGCTGAATCAGATGGAGCCTGCAATGTGATCAAGTGCATCATCTATCCATGGGAGTGGATAAGAGTCCTTCTTGGTGATAGTATTGAGGCAGCGATAATCCACACAGAACTGCCAGCTGACATCCTTTTTCCTCACAAGACAACTGTAGTTGCCCACGGGCTGTCGGAGGGTTCAATCACTCCAGCAACAGCCATCTCATGGATCATGTCCTCTGCCACCTGTCGTTTTGTGGGTGCAGGAAAATGGGCTGAGCAGAGTTGGTGTTGATGTGTCAAAGCACTTTAACTGGTGGCGCTGGTCAGGAGTCAGGCTGACGCTGCTGCGTTGCCATAGGTCATGGACAGCTTTGGTTGTCTCAATTGAGGGAGGGTTGGCAGATCCAGCAGTTGCAGTTGAGGTGAGCAGTGGTGGTGCAGGGCCACAAGCGGTAGTTGGTGTGGTACCAGGGCCCGGTGTCTTTTGGAGAGCAGCTGCCTGATGACTTGCTTGCCCATCTTTGGTCCACTCCTTCGTCGTTTTCTGACCGCGCTGGAGGGCCAAAGTCTCTGTACCAAGGGTGATGGCTAGCTTTGACTTGTCAACACAGGCCCCCCCAGGGGGTCAACAGATCCAGGTCGATGATGCACTGGTCCTGGATGTTGGCGAGCCAGAGCTCAGTTTCATACCTTCCACATGGATTTGCAGAGTTTTCCTCCCCCTCATGCCAGTCCTCTCCAGTCACTGTCATCAACTGTGTGTTGGCTGGTGATCACCCCCCTTTGAGCGGGTCGAGTGTGCCCAGGATGGCACCGGGTCGTATGAGGGAAATTGTGGATCCTGTGTCTACCAGAGCCCGACAAGGTTGTTCATCAATACTGCAATGCAGGTACAGCCCTTTGACGTGAACTAGCCGGCCAACCAGCGTGCATCGTCCTTGGAGGGGGGCAGGCAGCTGGAGTGGTGGTCCCCTCACTAGACCACTCCACTGTGGTTTCCCTGCTAGATAGCTGTGGTCTTTGGGGTCAGTGCTGCTGGGCAGTCACATGCTACATGTCCAGGCTTGTCGCACCGGTAGGTGAGATGGATGAGACAAAGTTTATGTAAAATTATGTAGGCTTGTCTCTGCACTTCTTGGCAAATTCCAGCCTGGCCTTCCTGTTCTTCTGGCTAATTAGTGCTTTGCATCTTCTGGTGAAGCTTCTGTACTTTTGTTCATGAAGTCTTCTGTGAACAGTAGATTGTAATACTTTCACTCCTGTCCTCTGGAGGTTGTTGCTGATGTCACTGACAGCTGTTTTAGGATCTTTCTGCACTTTCAGTGTTTCCGTCATCAGCTTCTGTTGGTTTCCTTGGTCTGTTACTTCAGAATATCAGTGATGACTTTCTTCTTCAGGATGTTCAAAATGTTTGCACTGGCTATGGCCAATGTTTGTGTAATGGCTCTGATTGATTTTCCATCTTCACTCAGCTTCACAGTTGCTTATATTTCACTCACAGACAGCTCTCTGGTTTTCATGTTGTTTACTTCTCTAACTATAAGTACACAGTCTGCATAGGCAAAACCCAAATCTGAAACTGAGCACCATTTATTCTTTGAATAATAATATGAGAATGATTTTCCATCTTTGCTTTCCATTCAGTTTTATAAATAGTAAACCAAATACCTGGACACATACTGCAAGAGGAATGTTGAAAATGTAAATGAGCCATTTTTATAAATATCTTCATGGACAGCAGTTGCATCAGTAAAATGATAATTATTAATTATTAAAATAAGAATATCAATATTCATCAGTAAATTATTGACTTTTTCATAGTATCTGTTCATAGCTGCTTCATAAAATATAACAGTTTCTTTTTTAGTTATACTTGCAGCTGACTAAACAGCCAAGCACATGCTGATAGATCTGCTTAATTTGAGTGTACATTTAGATTTTCTGTTGTTTATGCAGAAGATTACCTGGACCTCTTCAAACCTGTCCAGCTTTGTCTCTTATAAGAGTGACAGACCTACAGGAGCACTTTAATTAAACTAAATTAAGATCCAGTGTTTTGTTAAACAAGACCCATTTTCTGGTCTATATTTTTATCATTGGACTCTACTAGAGTGGCTTGTGATTCTTCTTTATAAAAAGCAAACAATATACATTTACTGCTTAAAGCAATTTAAGTGGTTAGGAGTTTGAAATACAGAAATGCCAGACCATTAACTTCTCATCTGTATTTATCTTACACTGGACCTTGGTTAAGTCTCTCAATTCATCCACTACCTGAAACAAGCCACTGAAGCCCCCTTCTCCTTCTCTTTAAGTCAGATGTCTTCTGATTGGCTTGTCCTAAATAGAGATTTGAAAAGCTTGGAAGAAGGGCTGTCACTCTCCATACTGGACATCTGATTTGTTCTATACATGGTTAAAAAACAAACAAAAAAAACCTCTTCTTGCATTTGTTGTTGCTTTTTTTTTCTTTCCACAAAACCAACTTAGGGACAAGGATGGCCCTGTTAGATTAGCCCATTTATTTCTGCTGTCACTGTAATGTTTATGGAATGAGTATGACCTCAGCTAAACACATTCAGAACTTAATTATACTGCCAAAACATTTACAAGAAATTTGTAATATTTTTAATTGTGTGTAATGTGTGTAATATTCTCAGTCTCTTATCTTCCTTTTGAGACAATCCAATCAAACAGAGAAACATGCCAGATTTAAACCCTCTTACCACTTTGTGCTATTTGTTCAACTGGGCCATTTAATGTCAGTGTTTAATATGAAATAATGCCAGAATGCAACAGCACAAAAACCTGTTAGTTTATATTACTAAATATTCCACTACAGTGGATTCCTCGGTTTTTTGGTCTTTCAAATTCTTTCTTATTAAATATCTTCAGTTTTATCCTTAAGTTTGCTTTTCATGTATTATTTCAGAGCTTTAGTTTAATTTCTTTTATAGGCTGAGTTTTTTATTTTACTCTATGTAATCCTGCATTTTGAGTTCTATTAGTTTTGCTATCTAGTTTCTGTTCATGGTTATTCTTTTAGTTTATCCTTCCCTACCTGTGTTCCCCATGTTTAGTTAAATCTCTGTCACCCTGTATGCGTTCCCTGTAATATTGAAGGGTCTTTACCTGCAATATAAAGCACCTTGAGGCAACTGTTGTGATTTGGCGCTATACAAATAAAACTGAATTGAATTGAACTGTTAGAGTTCCCTGTTAGAGTTCCCTGTTTAGTTACTACTTGTAATATTTTGATGGTCTGTGTTCTTGTTGTAGAGCTTCGTGGACCACAGGCCCACTTGTGATTGATGCAGTGAATGACAGTCAGGGTTGTGGCTGCTCCTCTCCATCAGTCTGTCATAGTAGCTGCATCATCAGCTGCAAAGCCAAGAGACCATGCTCCTAACATTCCTTTAGAGGTACCCTTGATATCAAGGGTTTCTAACTGTAGGATGTCATAAGGTGCAGCCTGTTGCTGAACTGCAGTTTAGCAAGTTCACATAAGAAGCTGCAGATCTCACCTTTGCAGGGAATTCTGATGTTGATAAGGCATGTGTTTATGTTTTTAGTGTTTCTAGACCCCCCCCCCCACACACACACACACACACACACAGATACACCCTATATATAGTGCTTTAATATATATATTTGCATTTACTTCACATGCACAGCACAGAATCATCAATTATCCCAGAGGTGTCCCATGCAATGAAAAGGAATGTGTGCAAACTCACAGGGGTGCCTGAGCCAGGGTTTGAAACAGGAACCTTCTTGCTGTGAGGAGACAGAGCCAGCACCTGCACTACCACACCACGTATGGGACCAATTAAATAGAAAATACCGCCCTTACATTCCCCATATCAAGTGAACTCTATTTTGGTAAGGAAGGTCTTTGAAGCTGATTTTGTGATCCATCAACAAAAATGTTGGTTATTTTTAAAAAAATCATTAGTTTCATATACTAACTGTAAAATAACAAAACTTGAGTAATTATACATCAAACTGAGAAAATAAAATGTTTCATGTACGTGTGCTAATTATTATTTCAGTGTATTTTCTTTTACAAAGATAAGAAATGAAGAAACATATACACACGCACGCACACAAAGATCAAAAAAAGTATGTGGCAACATCAACTGATGTAAGATGAAAGATGACCTCTTCATGGAAGCAAGTAAAAATATATCATGTAGATGTCTTTAGAAAACTGATATCAATGAGAATATAATAAACAGACAGCAGGTAACAATAGTTAAGCTATTTTAATCCAGAACTGGCAAGAAAATGATTCCTTTTTATCTGTAGCAGTGGCAGGAAATAGGTACATTTTTGAGCACACTTAAAAGAAACTGGGTTTCTGTGTACGGATCAGGAAGTGACACGGGCTTCTGTACTCACAACCAGAGCTGTGTGCCTGAGATGACAGCATAAATTTATCCTCTCTCAGTGACATCATACAGAAGAAAGAGAAGGAAAAAACTGTCTGAAACTCAACATCTAGAAGAGTCTGAAGCCTGAGCTGTTGGCTCACAGGAATTACTTGTACCTAGGCTGAGCTCATGATTTGAAACACTGGCCATGTTTAGTAAGAACATTCACCATTTTAACAGTATACAGTGCCAATCAAAAAATTTCATACAGTACAGGTTATCCTCACAGCAACCAAAAACAAACGTGACCATTGCTTAACCTCCTGAGACCTGAGCTCCCGTTTGTGATGGATTTTTAATTTCTCTTAGATATTTGTGATTAGATGGACCTGATATGTATAAAAATTAACCTTCCTCTTTGAGCAGGAAGTTGTATTTTGTTACATCGTTGTTACATACTTTTATGGAAAAAATGTCCTCAGATTCAATTCAGTTAAATTCAATTCAATTTTATTTATATAGCGCCAAATCACAACAAACACTCGCCTCAAGGCACTTTGTATTGTGGGTAAAGACCCTACAATAACACAGAGAAAACCCAACAGTCAAAATGACCCCCTATGAGCAAGCACTTGGCGACGGTGGGAAGGAAAAACTCCCTTTTAACAGGAAGAAACCCCCAGCAGAACCAGGCAGTCATCTGCTGCGACCGGTTGGGCTGAGGGGAGAGAGACAGGACAAAAGACATGCTGTGGAAGAGAGGCAGAGATTAATAATAATGATTAAATACAGAGTGAAGTATAAACAGAGTAAGTAAGGTGAGTGAGACGAAACAGTGCATTATGGGACCCCCCCTCGGCAGCCTAGGCCTATAGCAGCATAACTAAGGGGTGGTTCAGCCCTAACTATAAGCTTGATCAAAAAGGAAAGTTTTAAGCCTAATCTTCCTAACCTTCCATCCTAATCAGATGTGGACAATGGGATTATTTTATAGCATAACAGAACAAAAACAACACGACTTAATGTATGAAACACTATTGAGCAGAATGAAGTATAAGGTGCAGCAAAGCCAAGATGTAATGTCCCCATATGTGGACGCAGGGTCTCAGGATGTTAAGTAAACTTGTACTCATGCTAAAAGTGGCTCAATACTTTTGCACAGTACTGTAATATAAATGAGATTTAGAAATGTTTAGTAAGGCATTATAATTTGTGCTGTAAATCTTCTCTCTTTCATAAAAAAAAAACATTCATTTCAAAACTTGCATCGTCGCATGAGCAGTCCAAAAGTGTTTCAGTATGTCCCCAAAAATACAGGTCCTCATCTGGATATTTTAATTTCAGTTTTGAAGAATCTGTAACCCATAACATTGCATGAATGTGTGCTTGTATACTCTTTTGTTTCTTTTGCCATTCAACCCCACAAACAAAAACAATAATGAAAGCAAGGCACCACTGAGACACTGCTCAGTGCACACAGAGCAGATGAAAGGAGGTAACTGTGTTCAGGGCCGTGGTGTTCCACCACAGTTTTGTCAGTGCAAATATGATGGAAACAATAACACATTTTGGAGAAGAGCGTACTGTGCTGCACATCCTGGTCATATCATTATGGGTTTGTGCAACAGTTTGGCACATCCTTTCAACACACTTTCAGCATCACATTTTATTTGTATTAATGCTACTCCCCAAGGATTTGTGCTGAGGGGCTGAGAGCAGACGAATGATTTACATTTGTCTTCTCTTTGGCTTCGATAAAGACAACAAATCCGTTCTCTGAGGCTTTTCACTCATCTTAGTTGCCGTCAACTAAAATTGGAAGACACTCCATTACACTCTTAGTAATACCATTTAGTGCAAATACATTGCCCCGAAATAAAACATGTGCAACTCAGAAAGAATTAGACCTTTAAAAGCTATTTTCACTTTAAATTAATTTGTTTATTTCAAATTTGATTCACAGGAAAGGCTAAAAACTCAGTGAATGTGCTTAAACCAGTGGGAGAAAAGCTTTCGTGGCTGATTAAATTTTTAAAATAGTTCAGCTTTATGCTAGAATTAATTTAACATGAAGGTTGCATATTGAACTTTTTATGCATTTGAAGACACAAGGAAGGTACCTTGATCTCAGGAAGGACCTGCTCTGCCCCCCATGAGAAAATAGGACAAGGAGATAATGAGTATTGAATGAGCATATCTACTTCAAGCAGTCATCCCCACTGACCAAATCCCATCAGCACACAAATCATTTGTGTGGTTATGCCGAGTTAATTAAGATCTAGTGTGTGGAGTTAATCGAGTCATGCCATTGCAAACGTCTTCAATCACTGAACCTGCTGTTTTTTTTTTCTGTGAGAAGGAATGAAGCTGATGATATATTATTGAAAAATAATCCTAAATATATGGATTTTTTTTCCAAGAAAAGCTAAATCCATCTCAGTCAAAGGCAGCGAGGGAACTGCTTTAGCTGTCTTCACTTTAAAACAAACCAACAGGAATACCAACTGGTGATAGTAAAGGCTGTTGTGTACGTCTGAGTCACTGATTCTGTATGTGGAATATCATTTAGGCTTTTATCTGGGGAAATACAGTACCCTCTCAGGCTTCTTGGACTTCCACAGATAAGAAAAATAAGTGAGATTAAACCTCGTTTTTCTTCTCGGTGCCAACATTTTCTTTTCCATTGCCAGTTGTAATTGTGCCCTCCAGACATTTATACAGTGAGTGCAAGAAATTGGCTGGGCAAAGCAAACAGCCCTGGTGGAATCAAAATGCCCCATTGAGGCGTATGCCGGTGTTGTTGTGACACATGCTAGAAAGCAATCACCTCTTACTGAGTTAAGTAAATTAACAAGGAAATTTGGAAAAAAGCAGGAGTATGATATCAGATATCAGAGGAAGCCTCAATTTCTACATAATAGCTTAATCTGTTTCATTGTTGCTGAGTGATAATTTATCATTTTTCCGCTCTGAAAACACAGTTATCCTTGTAGGAAATAAATCCTGCAACTCTGCACAGTCCTTGAGGAAAAACTGAATGACAGAAAGATGCAGAGAGTGAAATCACAAGAGATGAAACATGTCAGCATATCTGTGGTCTGAGTTATGTCACAGGTGTGTGTGTTTGTGTGTGTGTGTGTTTGTGTGTGTGTGTGTGTGTGTGTGTGTGTGTAGAGAGAGAGAGAGAGAGAGGGAGAGTAAACTCATGTCTACATAGAAGTCATTGCATGCGCAGCACTTCAGCAGAGCAGCAGCAGCTGTGGAGCTCCATCTGTGTCTACACAGGAGGCATTCAGGCACAGTATTGAGCTGTAGATCACCTGTGCTGGGGAAGTTCTCAAACACCAACATGCAGTCACTGTGGTGCCATTATGTGCTTAAAGAAAATAGACTTAAAGGTTAAAAATTAAGCTTAGTCCATGCTTACAGCCCAAATAAAACTCAAGCTGTTATGACGCCTGTTTAGCCATGTGCATTGACTGAAGGAGCTGTCAGTCAGATGTGTGTCATGGGCAGTTTAAAAATGCAGCTGACAGTAAAGGGGCAATCAGGTCTGTTGATACCAGTGTGACCTCCTAAGTGATATTCTGCAAAGGTAAAAACAGTGAAGGACAAAGAGTTGTAGATATTCAAACACATCCTGTCTGGCACATAAATATATTTAAAGTCTTATAACGATGATGTGCACAATTCTGTTCTTTACCTCTTGATCAGTTGCCATTCATTTCACATCTACATCTAGAGTGTGAGGCTCGGTGCTGGTGGACATCCTTCTTATGGATCTAGTATCCAGTCAGTGAAGCACACACTCTGCGTTCTCTCCATGACATCTGCTTTGACCAGCTGTGTTGCATTTTATGTACATTGCAGCAGAGTGCACAGATGGGAGGAGACCCACAAAAAGAGGAGGCTTGCTCAAATGAGGCAGCACATAATGAGTTATGGAAGAAGTGACCCAAATTTACCTTCTATTTATTTGTATTTGGAACATTATGAGACAGCTTTATTTTTGGTGACTGCTGATGAAAAAGCCCTTTTCATTCCCAGGGTGTCAATATTTGACATTTAGTTAAAGCCCCTGGCATCTCATGGGTGTGCCAAGGTGTCCCTGTTGTCTACGTCTTGACATTCAGGGCTTATGGCAATAGTTAGATGATTCTTTAGCTGCCTAAAATAGGTACATGTTGGTGCCTAAACTAAGCCACGAGTTTTTGGTGCCAGAACCAAAGTATAGAGTGAATTCTGAAGAACAAAGGGAGTGAAAACAAAGTGAAACAGGATACAACAACCTAATGTTTCAGCACACAAACCGTGGTCTCTTGTCTAACAAACCCTTGACTATTCAACTGCCACCCCTCCACCCTCCTAATACTGACTTTGTTGTTCTTTAAAAAGGGTAGTTATCTACTAGCATCTCATGTTGCTATAGTCAGTACTCTCAACGTACAGATGCCGTGCATGTAGGCTATACTAAATCCACATCTGTGGGACGTGCTGGACAAACAAGTCCGATCCATGGAAAACCAGCCCCGCAATCGGAAACCCGACAGATCCATAAATACTCTGAGCAAAGCATAAAAATATTTGATCTTTTACTTTCTTCTTTTTCAAATGTGTCTTGGAAGAATAGTGTTGTGTACACCTATATTATTGCATGTATAATTTGCACATATATGCTTTATAGATGTGGGCAAACCACCACAAAAAATGGCTTGAGTCTTTAATCAAGCATAATGACCATGCCATTCAGGAGGTTTCATTCAAACACATCAAAAGACTATTACAATAGGCTAAGGAGGAGCCTGAATAACCATCTCCAGTTCAGTCTGTGACACGAATGGTCTCAACTTCGAGATGGTCGTTAAATGATAAAAACAAATGAAGAACTGATATTGATATTGATCACGTGTCTATCAATAATATATATTATTATTGATTTATTGCCCAGCCCTAATATGTCCTGTGTTTACAGCATCACCTAACCCTTACTGTAAACATTTTTACTCATTTATTTTAAGACCTCACCTCGAGCCCTGTGCCACGCTCTCCTCTTCCTGTCGCCTTCGTGCTGCCCCTCCATTGCTGCTCCTAAACACACAAAATGGTTTCAGAGATGAGGAACAGCTCCTGAGCCTAAAGGTGGCTCATTTTATACTAAATGAGAAAAAAATCCACTTATTGGTCACAATGGAGAAACATAAAAAAATGCTTCTCCATAATGCCAAAATGTACAGAACTCTAGTGGGGTGTTGTACTGCACCTGGCAACCTGAACATAACCTAGCCCATACTCTAAGTACTGTGGAAATAATGAAAAAAGTATTGAAAATTTATCTTGAAAAAAATCAACCTGACATCCATCCTCACCTGTTCTCGCTGGATCTATTATAATGAATA
>JAMQGT020009615.1:0-13172 GCA_024447675.2 Pterophyllum scalare | reverse complement strand
CGTATTGCTGGAAGAATTCTTCTCCACTTTTGATCTTTTGTCAGGATTGAATGCTGGCATACAGGCATCCTGTTAGATTACATACAAAAAAGCTTAAGCAAATGACTCCACTGTAAATACACTTTCTCGGAGGTTAACAATAAAAGTTGCAGACAACAGTGGGAAGTTGCAAAGAACATGTTTATGATAAAACATTTCGCATTTGGGAGCCTGTTGCTACATACCCACATGAAAGGCTGAATCAGGAAACAAAACACTAAGCCAAACATATGTGTCAAAAACAGCTCAATTTTAACAAAGCAACAATCTATTGGTATGCTCTACCAACAGCATGGTACGTTTGTAATGAACTATTGATTGTACAGATCAAGAAATCTGCAGGTTGTAGGCACATGTGTGACAAAAACAACCATCAGTACCAACTATCTATTCATATCTGATGATATTCTAATTGGTTAAAACATTTTACATTTTGAATGGAGTCTATTTTGAAATGTGTAGAATTAGTTCTAAATAAAGAGAACACTCAAAAAACAAATGAAGAAAACATTTGCCAAGACCAGGAAACATTGTCTGTGTGAACATCAACTATGACAGATAAAATAACGTTAGTTTGTAAATCAGATAGATAGATAGATAGATAGATAATACTACAATCTACAATAAATAAAGTGAGAGTAAAAACTATACATATACAACAGTTGTTGTTGGTTTTGTGGTGAAAGTCCACTACAGGGGGGTTTAGATTTAAAAACATAGAACTACACAGTGAATAAAAATAGTCAAAGCTGCTCTTATTTCATGGGTAAAGTGGTAACAACTGCTGATGTTTTTTAGGTCAAGGTTTTGCAGTTTGCATTTTGTCTGCTATAGTTATGCTTTTTTGGGGGTATAGACCCTTACAGAATAAATATAAATTTGAGTCCTGTATAATCCAGTTCAAAGATTTTGATTCTAGATCTTTTTAAGATATTTTATTTGCCCAGATCTTCACTCATGGTGTATGTTTGCTCTTACCATCTTTACATTTATTTGCCTGAGAAATCTGTCTTAGACTGGAAAATAAATATAACTGATTAATGACACAGACGCTCATAATGTTTGGTGTCATCCGGAACTTTGTGTCCTCACTCTCTGTCAGGGCAATGGTCAGCCACTCATGGAGACTACACAATGATAGAAGGAGAGACTCCGAGGTCATCTGAACATCCAGCTGTTGAAATTTTCAGTTTTCCACATTTTGTTCTGTATATGATGAAACCAAGGTTGATAAGCTTTGACTGTATGAAATCCTGAGATGGAGAAGAGAGTGCCAGTACTTCATTTCATGTTCAGTACCACACTGGGCATGGTATGCAGTTGTGACCCAGATTAATCTGTAAACTGTCTGAAATGGTTTTATTAAATTTAATAATTGAACTCCTTATTCTGTTGTTTTGTGTCATTCCTGTTCGATAAGTGAACACGCATAAATCTAAAAGGATTATGGTTATTTTTCAGAATTTCTTCAGTTATTACATGCTTACACCTAACCTACCTTTGGGAAATCCGCACCAATCTAGAAGTGTCTACCTAGGAAAGAAAAATATTGACCAGCAGAAGAACAAAATGCATTTACTCAAGTATTAATACATTTACAGCTACTGTATTTATATCTACCTCCATGACCTCTGAGAATCCTGCTTGGAAACCAGGACCCCCCCTGGATCTGGACATTCCCGTTCAGTCCCAAAACCAGTACTGAACAATAAACTTGTGAACTTTTCATCAAAATTCTGCGTTTTGAGTCCCACCCGTTCGCTGAACATTATGACAATCGCCTAATTCCTATCTCTAATTGCCAAACAACTATTTGTATTATCAGTAAATCTTGTTCAATTTCTCCTAATGATCTCTCCTTATTGAAATGTTAGCTGGCATTTTTGACTGGTTACTGACTGGCACTTATTTTTCAACTTTAATTTGCACCTTTTTCTTGTAAATCTCCTCCACCTTTACTTTTCTTCTTGCAGTACTTTCATGATTTCATGACAGATGCTGTGGGACTTGTCACAAGAAGGGTGTACACACCCACTTATTTGTGTCTTTGACATGTGTGCCCATGAGCTGTGGACAGCTAGGCCAGACAAATTTATCCGTGATAGCAAGATAGTTATGATTGATGTGTTGATTCTGAGAGGTCAGTCACCTTATTCATGCTTGTTATTTTGTTGGTGGCCAAATTAAGTGTTCTTGTAAGAGCCTGAATGATTCTCAGGCCAGTGGAAAATGACCTGGTGCTGTCAGGTATGTATTTGGCCACTGAACTCTTTCATGTAGAAAATGAAAACACTGTTAAACAAGCTAAGAAACCAAAATATATAAAAAGCTGCATAGAGAAGCTGTGTGTACTTGATAAAGAGCATTTGATGTGTTCTTAAGCATGCTATTATTAAGATATAAATAGAGGCTAGCAGTGACATCAATTCAATAAAAGCAGGTGTGGCAAATTCATGACAGAGCAACACAACACTGTGTGAAAAACAGATCTTTGTTTACCAAAGAAATTTTTTGAATGTTTTAGCTTCATCTGCATTTAAAGATCATTCTTGAAACTCAGAAGTTACAACCACTGCCTGAAATGATAAATGACAGGGTTTTGGGTGATTGGCTGCTTAAGGTGTTTTAAACAAACTTATTTAGGGTAAAATGTACACAATGTATAACTTTCAGTTGCATCAACCATGTAAAAGAAGAAAAGAAATTTTGAGCTAACATGCTCTCAAGCAAGAGCACAGTTAGTTCACTGTTCATGTATTGGCTCTGATGCACAAAGGTAATCCAAGTGCCACACCTGCTGCAATAGCACATCTAACGTCTGTCCACATCACATGCACACACCGGCTACTGTGTTTTTGATTAGTCCCAGATAACAGCAGAACAACAAGAAATACGTGCGAGTCAAGCTGTGACAGAATAGACTGTGGTTAAGGCCATTCCTTTTACACATCATTCAGACAGTCACCTCCCTGTCAAAATTATGTTTTACGCACAACATGATCAATGGTTTTTGCATCAAAGAACGTCTGATGTTTTGTTCTCATCTTGCACTCATTGATGCATAAAACTGATGCTTTGTTTCATGCACCAATGAGCTACATGAGTTGGACTGTGAGAATGAGTAACCCGATTTCCCATTATAACATTCATCTATGTTTATCATGGATTAATAATTGTGTTTTGGATGATTTATCTTTTCATAGGTTATCCCTAATACCTCCACACTCCAAAGTGAGGTAGGGCCAAGGAAGCTAGCTAACCTACATCTGTAGAGCTGCACCATATTGCATGTATGTCCTTTGCATAATATGGGCATTAGCTTGTTATGGTTATACTCATAGAGTTACATTTTAAAAATGTTTTACAGTAACTAAAGCCATGCAGACAGAGCAAATAGTGGGTACTGCTGTATTTAGCCAGAATTTAGTTCAGTCTGGTAAGAGGAAAAATAGTGTGAGGAAGAAAATGAAAAAACAAAGCATGTCCATTTAGGGTTCCTGCTATCAAGAGACAGGCATTGTGGTAACATGACATGCAAAAGGAAATCTTTCTCATTCCATTTGTAGAAAATCAATTGTTTCCCCTCTTTTGTTGTGACGCACTTATTTCATTGATCTGAGTTGAGCAAAGGTGTGGTAAGGTGTGCTGCCGGCTGTGATTTGACAAAGAGAAGATTATTGTCTTAGAATGTTCATGTTATAAAAATGTATACACACCCAATCCTGTTCATTATATAAAGTGTACTGGTGCTCCTCTGGTTTAGTATCACAGTCCAGGGAAATTAATTCACAGTACTGACTGTTCATCAGGATGAAGCTGATCTTTTCTCTGATTCTCCTCTGGGCACTCTCAAACACAGGTAAATCTAATCATTCTTACATTACTGCAGGTAAAAGAGAGCATAATTCAAAATTTTTAATGCTTTCATTTTGGATGATTTGTTTTCTTTTTTGTTTCAAATTAGTACAGTAGTATAGGCTCCACTATAACATTGCTGTCTTAGTCAGCATAAACATTTTTAAAAAAAACCTCATATATACTGTATAATTATATTATATATAATATAATAATTATATATAATTATATATTAAATGTGATCATCATTTCTCCGTTCTTCTCCTGAGTGCAGCTGCAGCCCTTCAGTGTCAAACCTGCACAGATGCAGCTTGTTCAAGCTCAGCAGCAGCTCCATGTTCCTCAGAGACGATGTGTGTCACAGCTACAATTCTAGGTAGTCTTTTCTTCATATCTACTGATACTTTTCAGTAAATTACAAATACTGTGAAGTTATGTGTGTTTTCCATTAACATCACTGAACTGCACTTTGAATTTGTAGCTGTTTCATCTGGAAGTCAGGGAAGGCAAATCTACAAGGCATGTGCACCTCCCTCCCTTTGTCCAGCCGCAACCTCTCAGACATTTTCAGTCAATCTGGGTTTTCAAAGTGCTCTGGCATCTGCCACGTGCTGCAACACTGATAACTGCAACTCAGCAACTCTGGCTGGTAAGTTGAATAAGGTGCTCATTGAAGAGAAGAAAATAATATAAAAACAATTACAAAAAAATATGCTGATTTTGTAAGTGTCTCTGTTCTAAAATGTAATTATGTTTTCTCTTTCAGACCCTGCTCCTCAGGCAAATAATGGTCAACTATGTAATGTCTGTGACCCCTCCACCTCTCAGTGCACCTCTACATTGCAATGTCAGGGAGTTGAGGACCAATGCCTTCAATCAACTAGTGAGTCTTTATATTGTAGCAGTTGTGTCATTGGTTTCTCTACCAAAAAGGAATTGATTTTCATTTTTGAAACATTTGAAAAGAGTGGAAGTAGAGTACATGTTTTTAATAACATATGTCAAGGAAAGTAGATGTATTTCTGTCAAATTTGTTTTAGTAAAAGAGAATGAAAACTAAATGGAAAAGGCTTCTTCTTTTCTGTATGATTTGAATAACTTCACTGTTGGGTGTGGTATGATGACATCAGAAATGTTGAACAAGTAACTACAAGCAATAGTGATCTCACCAAATCTTTGAATACATCTGAAAGTCATTGCAACAATTTTTAATGGTTCAACACTGGATGTCAGCAAACAACATATTAAAGAGCTGTGACGATAGTCTTACGTCTTTGATATTCCCTGAAAGCAGCTAAGTAAAAAAATCTGTTGAACTCATTCAAATTCTTTGTTTTTAACCTACAGTACAAAGCGGATCCAACATTTTTCCAGCTTTTGGCTGTGCATCTACAAACCTGTGTTTAGCTGCTTCGAGCCTGGGTTCTCTGCCTTTCATGAAGAATGTTGGTAACATAACCAGTGGACCAAACTGTTTCACACCTACAACTGCAGCACCTACAACAACCACTGCAGCCACAGCTACAAGCGCTGCAGCTACGACCACAGCCCCAGCTACAACTTCTGCAGTTACAACATTAGTGCCAACTACCAGCACAGCGACAACCACAGCCGCAACTACCACGGCAGCCACAGCTACAACTGCTGCCCCAGCTACAACTGCTGCAGCTACCACTGCAGCCCCAGCTACAACTTCTACAGCTGCCACTACAGCCCCAGCTACCACCTCAGCTTCAGGTACCACCACAGCAACCACTGCAGCCCCAACAACCACCATAGCCGCAGTTACCACCGTAGCTACCACTGCAACCACAGCTACAAGCACTGTATCTACAAGTGCGGCAGCTGCAAACACAGCCCCAGCAACAACTGCATCCCCAGCTACCGCCGCAGCCCCATCTACCACCGCATCCCCAGCCACCACTGCAGCCCCAGTTACGAGCACTGTATCTACAAGTGCTGCAGCAACAGCAGCAGTAGTACCAACAACTGCAGGCGTTGCTACAACAGCAGCTACCACAACAGCACCAGCTACAACAGCAGCCCCAGCTACAAATACCGCAGCTACCACCACAGCCGCAGCTATCACCGCTGCCCCAGTAACAACAGTTGCACCAACTGCAACTGCAGCCCCAACTACAACGGATACCCCAAATACAACTGTTGCAGCTACCACTGCAGTTCCAGCTACAACCACTGCTACAACGACCGCCCCAACTACAACCTCAGCTGCAGCAACCACCGTAGCTGCAGCAACCACGGCAGCTCCAGCAACCACTGCACCAGCAGCATCCGGGGCAGCTGCAGCAACACCCGCAGCCACTGCTACTACTACAGCTGCAACTGCAGCCCCAGCTACAAGCACTGTATCTACAAGTACTGCAGCTACAACTGCAGCCCTACCTACAACCGCAGCCTTTGCTACAACAGCAGCTACAACCACAGCTGCTCTTTCAACTGCAGCCCCAGCATCAACCGTTGCACCAGCTACAACAGCAGCCCCAGTTACAAATGCTGCAACTACCACCGCAACCCTACCTACAACCACAGCCTTTGCTACAACAGTAGCTACAACCGCAGCGGCAGCTACATCTGCTGCCCCAGCAACAACTGCTGCACTAACTACAACTCCAGTCCCAGCTACAACAGCTGCCCCAGGAACAACAACTGCACCAACCACCGTGGCCCCAGCTACAGCTGCTTCACTTACCACCGCAGGCCCAAATACAACTGCTGCAGCTACAACCGCAGCCCCAGCTACCACCGCATCTACAAGCGCAGCCACAGCTACAAGTGCTGCATCTACAAGTGCTGAAGCTACATCAGCAGCCCCAGCAACAACAGCAGCCCCAGCTACAACCGCTGCAAGTACAACAGCTGCCCCAGCTACAACCACAGCTCTAACAACAACTGCTGCAGCAGGCACAAGTGCCGCACCAGCTACAACAGCAGCCCCAGCTACATCTGTGGCAGCTACAACAGCAGCCCCAGTTACAGCAGATGCTCAAACTACAACTGCTGCAGCTACCACCATAGCCCCAGCTACAACTGCTCCAGCTACAGTTACAGCCCCAGCTACTGTCACAACCCCAACCACTGCCCCAGCTACAACTACTGCACCAACAATAACCGCTTCACCAGCTACAACCGCAGCTGCAACTGCTGCAGCTATCACCACAGTCCCAGCTACCACTGCAGCCCCAGCTGCAGATGCTGCAGGTACCACCATGGCCCAAGCTACAACCACTACACCTGCAACAGCAGCCCCAGCTACAACCACAGCAGCCATAACTACAAATACAGCTACCCCAGCTACAACCACAGCAGCCCCAGCTACAACTGCTGCAGCTACCACCACAGCCCAAGCGACAACCGCTACACCTGCAACGGCAGCCCCAGCTACAACCACAGCAGCCCCAGCAACAACCACAGCAGCCATAACTGCAACCACAGCAGCCATAACTACAACCACAGCAGCCCCAACTACCACCGCATCCCCAGCCACCACTGCAGCCCCAGCTACTACTGCAGCCCCAGCTACGAGCACTGTATCTACAAGTGCTGTGGCTACAGCAGCGGCCCTACCTACAACCGCAGGCGTTGCTACAACAGCAGCTACAACCGCTGCACCAGCTATAACAGCAGCACCAGCTACAAATACCGCAGCTACCACCGCTGCCCCAGCTACAACAGTTGCACCAACTGCAACTGCAGCCCCAGCTACAACGGCTACCCTAACTACAACTGTTGCAGCTACCACTGCAGTTCCAGCTACAACCACTGCAGCCCCAGCTACCACCACTGCTACAACCACAGCCCCAACTACAACCTCAGTTGCAGCAACCACCACAGCCCCAGCAACCACCGTAGCTGCAGCAACCACGGCAGCTCCAGCAACCACGGCACCAGCAGCAACCGGGGCAGCTGCAGCAACGACCGCAGCCACAGCTACAAGCACTGTATCTACAAGTACTGCAGCTACAACTGCAGCCCTACCTACAACCGCAGCCTTTGCTACAACAGCAGCTACAACCACAGCTGCTCTTTCAACTGCAGCCCCAGCATCAACCGTTGCACCAGCTACAACAGCAGCCCCAGTTACAAATGCTGCAACTACCACCGCAACCCTACCTACAACCACAGCCTTTGCTACAACAGTAGCTACAACCGCAGCGGCAGCTACATCTGCTGCCCCAGCAACAACTGCTGCACCAACTACAGCTCCAGTCCCAGCCACAACAGCTGCCCCAGGAACAACAACTGCACCAACCACCGTGGCCCCAGCTACAGCTGCTTCAATTACCACTGCAGGCCCAACTACAGCTGCTGCAGCTACAACCGCAGCCCCAGCTACCACCGCATCTACAAGTGCTGCAGCTACATCAGCAGTCCCAGCAACAACAGCAGCCCCAGCTACAACCGCTGCAAGTACAACAGCTGCCCCAGCTACAACCACGGCTGTAACAACAACTGCAGCAGCAGCTACAAGTGCTGCACCAGCTACAACAGCAGCCCCAGCTACATCTGCAGCAGCTACAACAGCAGCCCCAGTTACAGCAGATGCTCAAACTACAACTGCTGCAGCTACCACCATAGCCCCAGCTACAACTGCTCCAGCTACAGTTACAGCCCCAGCTACTGTCACAACCCCAACCACTGCCCCAGCTACAACTACTGCACCAACAATAACCGCTTCACCAGCTACAACCACAGCAGCCCCAGCAACAACCACAGCAGCCATAACTGCAACCACAGCAGCCATAACTACAACCACAGCAGCCCCAACTACCACAGCAGCCCCAGGTACAACTGCTGCAGCTACCACCACAGCCCAAGCGACAACCGCTACACCTGCAACGGCAGCCCCAGCTACAACCACAGCAGCCCCAGCAACAACCACAGCAGCCATAACTGCAACCACAGCAGCCATAACTACAACCCCAGCAGCCCCAACTACCACTGCAGCCCCAGCTACCACTGCAGCCCCAGCTACCACCGCATCTACAAGCGCAGCCACAGCTACAAGTGCTGTATCTACAAGTGCTGCAGCTACAACAGCAGTCCCAGCAACAACAGCAGCCCCAGCTACAACCGCTGCAAGTACAACAGCTGCCCCAGCTACAACCACAGCTCTAACAACAACTGCAGCAGCAGCTACGAGTGCTGCACCAGCTACAACAGCAGCCCCAGCTACATCTGTGGCAGCTACAACTGCAGCCCCAGTTACAGCAGATGCTCAAACTACAACTGCTGCAGCTACCACCATAGCCCCAGCTACAACTGCTGCAGCTACAGTTACAGCCCCAGCTACTGTCGCAACCCCAACCACTGCCCCAGCTACAACTGCTGCACCAGCAAAAACCGCTTCACCAGCTACAACCGCAGCAGCAACTGCTGCATCTACCACCACAGTCCCAGCTACCACCACAAGTGCTGTATCTACAAGTGCTGCAGCTACAACAGCAGTCCCAGCAACAACAGCAGCCCAAGCTACAACCGCTGCAAGTACAACAGCTGCCCCAGCTACAACCACAGCTCTAACGACAACTGCAGCAGCAGCTACAAGTGCTGCACCAGCTACAACAGCAGCCCCAGCTACAAATGCTGCAGCTACCACCACAGCCCAAGCTACAACCGCTAGACCTTCAACAGCAGCCCCAGCTACAACCACAGCAGCCCCAGCAACAACCACAGCAGCCATAACTACAACCACAGCAGCCACAGCTAAAACCACAGCAGCCCCAGCTACAATCACAGCTTCTCCAGGTACAACAACTGTAACATCCTCCAGCTCAGTGACCCAGTCATTCACAACTAAAACAACTACAAGCGATGCAACCTCAACCAGACTGGGTTTTATCCATTTGCTGCTTGGAATCCTTCTCTTCATTCTTATTTAGTTATCAGGAAAATCTGTCAAGAAAAGTATACAAAGTTACCTACATAATTCTTAAACGATCATCTAAAGCTTAAACTAATTCTGTTGCTAATAGTATTATTTGTTTGTGTAATTATTTATTTATTTATTTATATTCTTTTAGAAGTATTGGTGTATATGAAGGAAACCTACATGGTCCTAGTCCTCTAGGGGGAAGTAAAATGAAACTAGAGAGTCCATTGAACGTTATTTTTTTTATGTTGGCATCACTCTGGAAATAACCTATAAAGTATTTTATTTCTATATGTAAATGTTTGTATTTTACATGAATACTTTATTCTGCTATAGTTCCTCCAATTTGTGTTTCTGTGATCTATTTCCAATAAAACCTTAGTCCTGTGGCCTTCAAGATATCTTAGAAACCTTACTACTAGCACTGTTTTCATTAATGACCACACTTAACACCTATTTAGAAAAATATGCACTCAGATTTTATTAACTACAACACTTTGGAAGCCAGATTGCTTGGAGGATAAGATTCAACATATAAATCTACAGAACTTGATATTTTAAACAACCATCATATAAAACTACGGAGAGTAAAGGCAGTGCAACAAGGCAGCATCCTGAGGAGTTTAAAAATGTAGGAAATGTTGAATGCTTATTCCTCTAGTGACCATTAGAGACTGTCTCCAAATGAAAATTAGTCCCCTAGACTCTCATATTAAAATATTGTTTACAGTTGGGTACAGAGAATGATTTATACAGCATATTTCAATGATCTGGTCAGCTGTGTAGAGGTGGAACTCTAGTACTGTAACTCACCAGATGTGCAAAGTAAAGTGGACATTTTAAGTTATAAGGATGTTATAAGTACATCCTTAACTATCACTTAAAACACCCCTGTTTCTGGTGTTGGTGCAGATTGGAGCATTTATAGCACAGCTGCTTGACAAATGATTTGTGTTCCTGCATGTCTAATGATAATAATATAACATCAAAAGCTGCATTCCATTTAGTCTGACTCTCCCAGGTATGATTGCTCTTTTTTTCCCCCTCAAACCCAATTGGCTGCAGCAGGTGGCTGACCTTCCCTGAGCCTAGTTTTGTGTGAAGTTTGTTCCTTTCCACTGTTGCCAAGTGTTTCCTTACAGAGGGTTGTGCAATTGTCGGGAATTTATCTCTAATATTGTACGGTCTTTACCTTACAGTATACAGTGCCATGAGATTTATTGTAATTTGGTGCTACATAAATGAAATTGAGTTGAACTGAATTGGAGAGTGGGTTTCTACTATTGCATTACCTTCATGTACTAGCACTCAATAACTGATTCATGGGTATCAGTGGGATGAGACCATACTGCCCAATGACACCTCCTACAAACCTCAAAATTCTCCGCAACCCCCCCCCCCAAAAAAATGGCAAAATAGAAAGATTATATATTTGCAAGATAAGTTGAACAGGACTTTACGTATAATAAATTGGCCATTCAGTATATAATAAGAATAATATTACTGCCATTTTAATATACACTGTAAAAAAAGAAGAAGAATTCATCTCATTTGTAAGGAACTCTTTTTTCTTAGACCATCACATGCAATGGGAATCTTTCCTAGTGATTTATGTTATATTGTATATCGACATACAGCTTTACTGTTAAAAAGGTGTTCCCACATTAAATTGATTGAGGCACCATTTAAAAAATACTGTCATAACATATCAAAAACAAAATGTATTTACCTTTTTAAAATATTAGTCACTTTCCCCAAAAATACATAAAAAAACAAGATAAAACACAATATCTACATATCTATCTATCCAACTATCTATCTATCTATCTATCTATCTATCTATCTATCTATCTATCTATCTATCTATATATATATATATAGATAGATAGATATAGATATATATAAGGTTTTTTTTATACAGTACAATTCACAGTGAAATGTATTTTGCACCTTTAGCTGGTAAAAATATATGTAAAATATATAAATAAGTAAAAAAAAATAAAATAAGTAATTCACACTAGACACACTATACACTATACATAGAATAATATGATAATTTACACTGTGCAATAATAGTGCACTTTAGGGCTCAGAGTTGAGCAGAAGGATGGCTTGTGAGTTAAGACTCTTCTTCAGAATTTCAGTCTTACCTGATGGGAGCAGGGAGAAGAGAGAGTGTCCGGGGTGGCTGAGCGGTTTAAGGATCTTCATAGCCTTCAACCTGCACTGCTTGGTGTAAATGTTCTGCAGGTTGGGCAGGGTGGTTTTGATGGTCAGTCATTCTTTTCGTTAGTGATGATTTGCTTTGTCTTGATCATTTCTTGAGAAGCGGGAACAGTTATAACAGAGGAGGAAGAGGAAATCCTCAAATCTGCATTCCAACAAGGAATGACAAGTGTTGGCGTCCAGTGATGCCAGAGGTTTGGCACCAGTCGTTATAAGATTAATTTTTATTGTTACTACAGAAATTTGAGTATTGTGATATAAAAATAGAATCAACCTGGAAAGAGGTTGCCTTATCTATTATGATGTGATACAACCCACTTTCTAGGCATGCTAGCCATTCCTCTTTTCAGTATTTTTACAAGCCTTCTGTTACACCATCCGTACCAAACAAATCTGACTATGACCAAATGTGTGTTATAGTTAATGCTGTATACATATATTTGAGAGTTCTCATGAAGAGGGGATGGTTGGAATTATTGGGGGGGGGCACTATCTGCCTACAGCTGTGCTAAGTTGTGACTCACATGGTATACAGCAGACAAGCACCCTGGAATGAGCTTGCTTGAGTTTCATTGCTTTCACCTTTCACAGGGCACATGCCCATGTCATGCCATGAGTATTCATATTGCTCATTATTTTTTTTTATCTCTGTTCTTTACTCTTTGTCATAAAGGGATGAGGGTGGGCCTGTCTCAGGGCCAACACAGAGACAGGCAACCATTCACACTTATGGGGAATTTAAAATCACCAATTAACCTAAGCCCACTAACTGCATGTCTTTCAACTGTGGGAGGAAACCCACTCAGACATGCAAACTCCACACAGAAAAGCTCGGGCAAAGGTGGATTCGAACCCAGACCTTTTACCTGTGAGGCAACAATGCTAACCACTGGTCCTCAATTCGGATAAGCACAGAAGAACAAGTACCATGAGGGGGTAGCAGCTTTAAAGCTGAAGGAAAAGCACAGCATCTTATCCCTGAGGTGAGGGAAATGCAAATTGCAAATGGAATAGACAACAGGTGGAAATTATTGGCAATTAGCAAGACACTCAATAAAGGCGTGGTTCTGCAGGTGGGGACCACAGACCACTTCTCAGTACCTATGCTTTCTGGCTGATGTTTGGGTCACTTTTGAATGTTGGTGGTTCTGGCTGATGTTTT
>JAMQGT020009614.1:0-56747 GCA_024447675.2 Pterophyllum scalare | reverse complement strand
TTATGTAACCTACTTGGTTCAGTTACGTATTGCTGACAAGAAACAGTTTTTTCCCTTTTCAGAAGCAGCTTCACTCTGGTGTGGATTCAAAGAAGAAAAAAAAAGAAAGGATGAGTAACTCCTTTCCTTCATTTGTCAGCTGTTTTGGATCATTCAGAAGACTTTGTTCGACAGCAGAATAAACACTTGCAGGATTTTTCCTCCTGGCCCAGATTTTTTTTTCTTGCTCAGCTGCGACTTGATGATGATGATCTGTCTTTGTGGCTACTCAGGGCACTGGTAAATTAACAGTGTAACCACTACCACTGGTACTGGTAGTAGTCCTTCAGTGGCTGTTTCCCTAAATTAGATCTCTGTGTTGTTTGTTCTCCATCAAATGTTGTTAATGTGGCTAATCTCTCGCTGAAAGATGAAGATGAAAGTAAATTGTAAAACCCAGGCTCCTTAATGTTGAATTATCAACACAGAAAATAAATGCTGTGAGCATGTCCTAATGATTTCTACAGCTGTGCAGTGTGTCTGCCAGAATCATCCGTTAGGTCCCCCCCTTTGAGGACTAAAAGCCTTTCCACACTGCAGGAACTGATTCCTACCCCCAGTCCTCCAGTCATGTGTACTCAACTTGAAAATATCATAAAGAAACACTGCCTGTCATACGGAGGTTATTTTTTTGTAGATTTCACTGAGGTGAGGGCACCAGATCGCTCATTTTGGTGATTCCTCTCAAAGAGGAAAACGGTTACTCTGTTTCGCCTGATGTTGATTAATTAACCTGTTGGCTGTATAGGATGCTGGATGCATATGGATGAGCACTTAGAGCAGAAAACGCAGGCCCACAGAGCAGTGTTCAATATTTTGAATTGCCATGCTAATAGTGTGTGTTTGTGTTTTTGTGTGTCTGACATTGTCCCTTCACCCTGAACTCTGGTACGCTGCCAATGATTTCCTCCATCTAAGGTAGTGCAAAAAGGATGTGGCATGCTGGGAATGGAAAGCATCCATTGTGCTCCATATTGTAGGGAAAGCAGTTTCCTTTGAATTCAGTGCTCACATTAGAAATTGCACACAAACTAATTTCACAAACGGTCCTCGAGTTTCCCGTTCTCCTGTTTATGAGCTTCTCTTTCTGTCTCTAATACACTTGTAGAGTGTTAGCAATCAATAGAAAGTGTAGGAGAATAATATTGATTCAGGTTGAGTGTCCCATCCACCTCCTTTTAATGGATTACATTAATAAGTCAAAATTCCTAATCTGCAATGTGGAACAGACGAGAGGAATTGTTGCTGGCAGAATGGGTCGACTGGTCTGCACAGAAAATGCTTTCTTTCAGAGAATTGTGTGATTAACTTTTGATTTGACGAAGTTGCTTTGCACAACTGAGCCGATTAAGAGAGACTGTGCTGTATGAGGTTAAAATGTGGATGGGAAGGCATATGACTGAAGACTGCCTCAGACTTTTATTTCTGATAATGGTTCAATAAGGCTGAATGTAGTGATAATCATTATTTTCCTCAGAGAGAGCTTTTTTTATTTGGTTTTGAAAGTCTGCTTAAAGCATTGCTTATGTTCTGTGTTTGTGAGGGTAAGAAATGCTGTGTGGGGTTTTGTGGCTGTACAGCAGTAGCCACTGCAATCCTTTTTGGTTGGGTTACATACAGGGACAGAAGCATTAAAGAATGTGGTCGCTGCCTGTCCTGTGGGGAAAGGTAACTCAGTATGTCAGGTAAGCGATGGCTCTGTTCCTGCACTGGAATTTTTAAGGCACCAAGTTAGACTCAGACAGTGCAGAGCCTGTGGGAGTGTTGCTTTTAAGACAGCGGATATCAAAAAAGCTGTTTTTTTGTGTCTCCGTATGTTTGTGCACACAACTCCAAAGAGCTTTGGACATTAATTATGGACTTGGCAAGAAAACGAAGTTCTTTTCCTTGCCCGTGTATTTCTTTTTGCTGAAAAACACTGCGTGCTCCTTTCTCTGCTGCCAAATGTGTTTTCAAGTCATGGTCACTCCATGTTTTCTTGGGCAGAATGGCTCACAACCTGTTGGTGGTCTTAAAATTCCAGCCCCCACATTTAGAGTTCACATTATACCTTGTGGCAGTGTGACCAATTCCAAAGGAAGTTACCATTTGTTTTTGTGGTCGTGCCAGATATTTCTGTGGGTTTCACACAGTTGACATAAGGCCTTCTCACCTGAGATAGACGTGATGCCCTGCTCATATTTCTGTGGCCAGACTCACTTCGAAATCTGAATTTTACCATCAGCAGGCGTGCTCTTACATCTCTGACCATGTTCATTGACTTTATACCCCCAGGATTTTCTCATGCTGTTTTTTCTCTTTGATTTGGTATTATTTATGAGCTCACTGGTGGAGGGAAAAGGCTATCTCCTCCTCCCAGTGCTCCATCAGCCCGTGTGACGTCTCATGGCTGGCAGCAGCACAGGGATTTTGGAATGTATTTAAAGCAGGAACACCCATGAAAATGTGAAAAACAGCATTGGAAGACACATATCTGAGGAGAGAAGGAAGCCAGCAAAGCTGTCACCGGAGGGAAGACTCAGCTGGGAGAACCTGAGAGTGCTGGACAAAGAGTGAAATACATCAGGGAACAAATGAATGGGGTCTAGATTGTTGGATTTGTAGGAAATAAGCAGAGAGCTGGGCGGATATTGCAGAGAAGAAATGGGATTGCTGTGGCGCTTGATGGCATTTTTAGATGGTTGGAATTTGAAGGAGAGAAAATGGGGACAGGCTAGGAATGAGAGGGTGTGAGAGATGGTGATTTGGAGATGTGGAGTTGAGGAGTGAAAGGGCCCTAGAGTGATGCAGCAAGTATAATTAATGATAGGGAGTGATAGCACCTGCTGTTCCTGATGCTGCGCAGTATTTACGGCCCAGCATGCCAAGCGGAACTGGATGTGGCTACGTGGTCAGCCTCTTACCCCGTCCCCCTGGGGAGTGGAAAGATAGGATGTGGTCGGGGTATTGGGTCAAGTAAGGAGGGCTGCAGCGTGGGGAACATCGACTCAGCAATGCTGCTGACATTTATGTGCCGCACTTGCTCTGTTAATCCCGGTCCACTGCCTCCCACTGGGAGAGCTGGACAGAGATGGAGGATAGAAAGAAGAGCTTCCTAGAATGCTAGGCCTCCCCTTCTCCTCCTGTGACGCAGTGGTCTGCAGGCATATGCCTGGTAAGGCACTCCTGGGAGTGCGCTGTCAAAATACAACAGGAGAGACAATGGTGAGTGGGCCGTCCTGCTCTCATTAATCCTTATTCCTGGGACCTGCACATTCCACTGTGAGTGTTGAGATGGATTTTTGGATAGCAAGTGGTAAATACAGGAATTGATTTATGTGTAGAACAGTCCATTTGTAATGTTTTCCTCCGAGCCTCAGAGCACTCATTTCTGATTTGCTACCCCATTCCTTCTCCCTCCAGTGCTTCTGTTTGAGCAAATGGACCCGTGTTTAAGTTTATTGAGGTCATTGTTCCAGAGGTGTGGTCAGCTGCTCTTGGGGCTCAGAAGGTGCCTGTCTCTGGGTGCCTCCACTGGGAATAAGGCAGACCTGACTTGATGGACCACATCAATGGGAACACATTTTCTTGTTCTATGAGGTGGAACAGTCCTCTGTAGGACCTAAGCTCTGTTCTTTTCATTCTTTTCATCAGTTAAGCTTCTGTATTATGTACTCAGTCTTGCATGATGATGAGAGCCAGCACTTTAGACATAATCTGGTTGAAACATGTTTTGAATAAGGACTGTCAATGGCACTGGAGCTACATCCCTTTAGCATATGGCCTAAAAACATGCATACTTTTCTCTGTTTCACAACATTTATCAGACTGCAGCTGCCAAAACCACAGTCTCTACATTCCTTTATAACTCCACACTGGACGCTTTCCAGTGGGCCGAGTATCAGCTCTGTCTCCAGGCCCTGCAGCTGTCTCCAACCAATGCAGTCTGTGTGTTGTGACAGACAATCACTTCTAGTGTGTTCCAAAGGGGCCCTGTGATCCAGCCGGGATGGAGACGTGTGAAGAGCACCACTAATACCACCCTGTCTCATACTGATGCCCCTAAGTCTCACTAATTCCATCTCTTCTATTGTCGGAGATGGAATTCATAAGCCCTTCTTTGAAGGCTCAATTTTCCAGGAGCGTGTCCATGGCTTAGCTGTTGCCCTTAAGCCAGGACTTGCCATTCCATTCCATGGATTGACGGCCTGGTCGTGCTCCTGAGTGGTCAGTATCTTGCCGTTTAGCAGATTATTGATGATTATTGAGTGTGAAAAAAAGCATAACTTAATTAACCCCCCTGCATCTTCACGACCACTGACCACTTGGATGGATGGCACATAGTGTTTGAGAGAAGCAAACAAGATTAGTCTGAGCCTCTCACTTCCCCTAAGTCAGGAAAAAATAGGTGCTGTGCAGTGTTTTTGTAGTCAGACTGTGTAGCAGACACACACACCAACAGCCTCAGCAGAGTGCTTCTCCAGGGGTCACAGAAACAACCAAACCCAGAGCAGATTGTTTTAGTTCCCCTCACCGTCAATCTGGCCTAGCTGGCCCTGCCTCTCCTTGCTCTTCTTGCCATAGCGGATATGGTCAGGGTAGCAAAGAGAAGCTTTTATTGCTGGCTGTAAAATCCCACGGAAAGGAAGGAAAAATGGCGCTGAGCACGATCCATTGAGCTTTTTCTGTGTCCACTTCTCCGGGTCGCCGTTTAGTTGCTGCTCACTCTTGTAAGTTTGGATATATTCACATGAGACTTATACTGGGATATTTATGTCAGCCATATGTTTGGAGTTGCTAAGATATGTGGGCCAGGAGCGCCGCCGTATTCTCAACGGGCTTGCCTCCTAAGGGAGATTCACGATTCCAGTTTCTTTAACAAGGCAGACAGACAGGTGGTGACTGACAGGCCCGACGAGATAGAGTCTGTAATGAGAACTACAGAACAAACCCCCTTGCTACTTTTTCTCAGATGATCTCATGCCTCATAGATTTTATATATTTAACTTGGGCTTCTGTTGCAGTCTAATAGCGATATATCCACTTACAGTATAAGGCAGTGTTTGTGCCCCCCCCACTTTGGCCTCTCTCTGTCCACAACTGTAAAAGAATATATATTTCAACTTGTGTATCCTGTTGTGTTTGTGTCTCTTTTTTTGTGCGTGCTTGTCTTGATGTCTCTTGGAAAAATGTTGTCTTGACAATTGAGCGATATCCTTGTGTGAGATAGGACATGATTGATGCAAACTGTGCAATATTATAATCCATCAGATAGTGAATTATTTTTGCCTTCTCCTTTTCTCCTGCAGCCTGTTATTCCCCTCCTCCACTCCTCTCTCCTGATATATAGTCCTGTGGCTGAGGTCAGAGGCCACAATAGAGCGGCATTGTTCAGCAGTCTGGAGAGTGCTCCAGTTACCGCTGTGAAATCTCAAGCATCAGCAGCCTCTTAGCTGTTTAAATATATTGTACAAGGCTGAGCATTGCTACAGGGGCTGACTAGACACAATATCGATGGTGTGATGCTGCATTATTTTGAGTAACATATTAATTTATAGTTGTGTGAAGTGTGTTTTCTGCCTTTCTGCCACCTGTTTGAGTGTCCTCCATCATGAAATGATGCTGAACGGGAGCATGTATAGTAGTGCTTCTCTGTGTTGTGCAATAAAAAAAAAAAAATGGTATGCACACTCATTCCAGCTGCTTCAGTGACTGCTTCAGAAAACATACATAATCAGTCACTGGAACAAAAGAATGTAACTTGGCACACAGCAGTTGGTGTAATGCTTCATGTGTGAAATTACCCTCCCAATTTACATATCGGAAGAGGACACCCCCACACCCGGCGCTCTTGTCTTCCTATAAAAAAAATTGTCGTTTTTAGAAAAAGGCTGCAGCGGCTATAGTAAGCAGTCCTTGCTGGGAATAAGGCTAAAATACTGTCTTTACCAGGACAGAGAAGTCCAGCTGCCCCACATGTCTGGATGAAGCTCAGGTACCAAGGTGCTGAGTCAAAATGTTGAGCTGTATAATGAACAGGCATACTGTTTTATATTTTAGACACTGAATACTTGAATACTCCTCGTTTGTTGCTCCTGGGCTGTGCACGTTTTACAACCGTGTGTGCCCTGGGGACATCGTTGTAACATGGCTATGCTGGCTGGCATTTGGACATGTGAAATTATCCATGCCTGAGTCTTGTCAGTGAACATGACTGCATGTGTCCATCAGGCTCTGACCAGCAGCAGCAGCAGCAGCAGCAGCAGCAGCAGCAGCCTCCCCTCACCAGGCTACCTGCTGTAAGCAGATCTGTGTAAGCGCACAACTTCCACACAACTGGGACATTGTATTATTTATAGCGTTGCTGCTAGTTCAACAGCTATCAGCTTGAAACTCATAATAATTCATATTAGGTTCTCAGCTGCAATACAGCTTAACTATACTTGGTTTGAGCTGAGCTGTTGACATTTACACCAACAGATCTATTTCCCCAAGCTTTCTGCCACTCCATCCTCTCATTCCTCCATCTCTGCATTGCTCGGCTCCTCCTATAGCTAACAAAGTTGGGCCTCGGGCAGAGCAGGTGCAGGCTGCTGTGATGGTGGCTCTTGTGACGCGCGCACACACATGCATGGTACACTCGGGGGAGATCGGTTGGCTGTGTACCACTCACAGTGAAATGGCAGAGCGGGGTTGTTTGTTGGAGAGGAGAAAATGCTCTGTGCTGGATTTATTTTGCAGTCTAAGTAGAGAGTGAGCAGGTGTTTAGAAATTAAAGCAGTCCTCCATGTGTCAACGCGCTCTCGGGTCCCGAAGGAACAATTTAGATTTGGTCAAATCCTGTTCACTGCAAATCTGTTGACAGTGTTGGGTGTTTTTCAGCCAGTTGGTGTTGTGAAGTGTGCCTTTTAGCACTGTGGTAAAAATCTAATTTAATAAGTTGGATTGTCCCTGTTGCTGATTAAATTACAGCTTTCATGGCCTTAATCAGTACAGAAGGACCAAATCTCATGGTATATAGATGTCCCTGGCAAAACGTGGCTTTGTTAATCAAGAAAGCACATTTTCAAAAAAACAACAAATATGGATTTATAGCTGCTTTCTGAAGAATGCACTGGATATCTCAATATTCAAGCGTGACATCTAATCTCTTGCTCGTCTTGTTTCAGTGGTGTCCTCGCTCTCTAGCTTTCCTTTTTGGTTCATGCTGTGCTTTGTTCTGGGGGGAAAAAATGACTTGACATTTAAAATTTATTTCTAATCAAAGTGAGAGACAAATGTAACGGCTGTCTGAATGAGCTGTCAGTTTGCTGACTGTCTACGTGGCAGCTTTGATAAAATACTTTAATTCTTTCTTTCTAACACAGAAGGCATAAATGGAAACCCGATTTGAAAAAGAACACACAAAGTTAAACAATAGCAAAACTGCACATTTTGTGTGCAGCGTTTAAGGTGCCTCTTGTCCTCATTGCACAGCGCGTGCGACACGTGTTTTCTTGTAAATGGAGTTTGTCAGTCTTCCGAGCACTGTGTGGCAAACCGACAGATGGACTGGCAGGTTGACAGATAATGGAGATGTGAGTGTGGCGGGCAACACTCCTTCTGAGGCACCTCTTTGACTGTTATCACAGCCACTTGTCCTCGTTCCCATAAAGAGAGACTCATTTAATTTTCCATCCTCGTTTCCTGCAGTGACAGAAACTGCCCCGGCACAGGAAACGCTCATGTCAGGAAACTCGCACACAACAACATGAGACAGAGAGATGTTTTTATACCTTTTTAGGACTGCGCATTCTGTGACTTCGTCTTTTTTTTTTTTCTCCCCCTCATTAGCTCTTGATGCACATGCTTAGTTATCACAATCAGGCTGCATCTTTAAGTGCTTTCCTGTTTGGGAAATTAGTGTCAAATGATGATCTTGTTTGAGTGCCTCTCTTCTTGGCATGTGCGATGGTGAGTCCCGGGGGATTTGTGAAAAGATTCAGATTGGAGGGTTGTTGAAAAGGGGGTGGGGTGGAGGGGGTGGGTGGGTTATGAAACCTGATTAGAATATGGTTTGAGTTAATTAACTAAGGATTTTTTTCCTCATTCCATCTATCTATGTGTAATCTAATTACAGATGGTGGTTTTCCAGTTCCTATCAAATGAAAATGTAACTGGCCCCATGGGGAGGGTGGGGGTGGGTGACGGGGACTCCTCCCAGTCGTCTATCCACCCACCTCCTCCTGGTCTCATCGTCTCAAAGCGGTCCTGAGGAGTTAACAGATGTGATGTCACAGCAATCAGAAAGCTTTGTCTCTGGATGGTGCCCTGCTTCGTTTTTTTTTTTCGCCCTAAAACTGCCAATATGTCTGTCAAATGTGCAGTAGGTGTGTCAGCACTCGGTGAATTTCAAATGAAAATGCAGTTTTGTATTACATAGTTTCTGCATGCAACTTCAGACAGCTAACACCTCCGTGTGTTGTGCTGCTGTCGGTAAGCAACAACACGTGACAGACTGAACATGAGTTGCGTCATGCTTTTAGTTTTAAAGGAGAAGCATTGTGATTAGATATTGTGGCGTTACTCCATAGGAAATGCTGGGCTTTAAACCATTTCAGCTGCAGCGTGGACTTCAAACATAATTATGAACAGATGGTGGAGGACCTTGTCCCTCCTTCCACTCCCTTTGTTCTGCCGACTTCTCTCCCGCTTCTTTACATCTTACTGTCAAACTTTTGAGTGTAGCAAACTTCTTCATGCTGACACGCGCTTTTGTTTCTGCTTGTTGAATATCTGAGCAGCTCTTGTCATGGCAGCTGATTGGAAAGATCAAGAGCTGCTCCTCAACTGCAGTCTCTTTTGTGTAAGAGAAGTTAAAGGCCAAAAATGCAATTCAAGCACTTCTGTCTTCCCTCAGAGATGACACTCATATTAGTGCCAACGTCTTGCTTTCCTGTCTCACAACTTTTCTTTTTTTTTTTTTTGCCTTTTTTCTCTCTGTCTAAATCCAAACCCCCTCATCTACCTCTGCATATCCTCTGTACTCCATCTTTATGTCTCTGTCTCTTAGGAAGAAACAGCCCTTAGCTGTAAATTGGCCCATTTCTCACATTTCATTTCCAAAAGTTGAGGCAGGTAGAAGAAAGTGTGTGTGTGTGTGTGTGGTGGTGGGGAACCTGCTAGCCCAGCACATTGGTAGAAGTGTGAATTCATTAGTCTCCCCAGGTTCTGGAAACAAGAGAATGAGAGATTTTCTCCAATCAGCCAGAGATTTGGCTCTTAGTGTGTTTCATTTCATTGTAGATTCATCAGCTTGTGTACGCAAGCATCTTATGTGCTGGTTGTAAAATGAAACAGAAGCAGGTGTTTAACACAGAACAGTTTTTTTTCTTCAGTGGACCAGGCTCACTGGTTTCCTAAGTGAAGAAAAATATCAGGACATTTCCATTATTCTGCAAATGTATAAGTCCGTAAGAGCATAAAATTAGATATCTGTGGAGCATAAAATTAATTCTGGGACCTCTACAAAAGGTCAAAGGATATTTTCAAACTAAACCCACGATTAGCTCCTTGTTTGACATACAGTGTTAATGCTTGGTAAGAAGTTAGACAGCGTGGAATTGCTATGTCCAGTCACACATTAATCCAGCTTTGAAGTCTTTTAAGTCTTTTGTGACCTACTAAGGCTCGCAAATGAATTTCTCATATTGTTCTGATGCACGTTTCAATAATGCATTTGAAACGTTATTGAAATTATTGGTTGCAGAGTTTTTTCGGTTTTGGCTCTCCGGTCGCTGCTTTCCGTGGCGGTAGATTAGGGGAAGGAGAGCGTAGCAGCCAATTACAGTTATATCTTTGTCCTGCCCCGCTGTCTGTCTGCAGCCCTCTCCTCAGTCAAAAGAGCACCCTCTCTGCTCAAGCAGCCCAATTTGTCAGGATCACTCATTCAGATTGGTGTCATTCTGACTGGGGGTGGGGGTGGGGGGGGCTGGTGCCTGCCTTTTAGAGAGGGATGATTATGGCAAAAGGAGATGAAAGGACAAAATGCAGATGATCCTTAATCTCTTTTTGTGGAGTCGTACCTCCTCTAGCTTTTCTTCACCCCTTTATCTTGTGATTCTATTTCCTTTTCTTTCAAGGACTTCCTCGTGTCCCATTGACCCCCCCCCCATTCTTTTCCCCCTTGATTTCTTTCTTTCTTGATCTCCTCTCTCCACGTCATTATCTCTTCTCGTTCCGAGTCCATTTCCCAGTGTACAGTTTTCTTTCTGTCCTCTCGGTAGCACGCTCCTTTTAATGTGTGGACAACATAGCACCGACCCTATGTAAATATGTAGGCTAATCTGGGCTTTCATTAGTTTGTGTACATGAATATTGCATGAATGGTTCTCCTGTGCTAACCCAGATTAGTTCTCAGTCTTTTCCCTTGGTTAATTGAAAACCATTATAGCAGACTACAATCAGGAGTCGTGCTCCGAAAAGCTCCTTTCTCAGGCTACGCCGAGGCGGCTCTGATCTTCCCTACCCTCCGCACCCCAGCCGTCAAACCCAAAGCCCGCTTTTCAAATGGACACCAATCAAAAAGCTCTTCTGGGAGAGGCAGAGCAGAGTGGTGGGGAAATGAGGTTAAGTGTGCGAACTGACCGACCTTCAATATTGCAACGCCCTCCATATCCGAATCTGACAGCCCGTGAGGCTGTGGAAAGAAAGGGCTTGGTGGGACGAGTGTAATTGGACTGGGATACCAGAAAGTAGATGAAGCATTTAAGGCTCGGACCTGTCTATTTTTCAGTGCATGAAGCGTGCGAGATGACAGATTCACCTCTTTGGTTTTTTTTTTGACAAGAGCTTCTTGCTTCCTTTTGGCAGCAACAAACAATATACATCCATAATCTACACTTTCAAGCCTTTATTAGGTTTGGGTGTTAGAGGCTTATGAAACAGACGCAGCATGTAGAAAATTTAAGCTCATGATTTTATGCCCTATATATTTGGTTTTTGTTTTTTTTTGCTGCTGTTCAAAAATTCAGAAGAGTGTCTGTGGGGTGCTATTTTAAACAGGCCTCTCCCTTTTCTATCTGATCTTGAGTTGTTACTCGGGGATATGGGGGGTTGAGCAGAGTGTGTCGAGACTCTTTGGAAACAGGGTCCTCCATGTTGCCCCTGGTCACGGTCTCCCTATCAAGTAGCTAATTTTATGCAACCCTCATCATCCCGTTGAAAGAGAAAAGAGACACAGAGAGATATTATCTTCAGGATGGTGCCAAAATAAGAGGAGAAAATTGAGTGGAAACTTTTGCTATGCATAAAAGAAAGCGGTATGTCATCATGGGAACATGTTTTGCTGCCTTCATCCTCTCCCCTCATTTATACTTTTCTAAACGAGAGTATCTAACTGCTGTCAGCTCGATCTCTCTTTCACTTTTTATGTTTTGGGAGGTTAGGAGGTTTGAGTTTGTGTATGTAAGACAATTATATATTAGCCTATATGGATATGTAGTCTATGCCTGAGTATTAACCTCAAACTGTGAGACACTCCCTGCAGTTTCATGCACTTTCCCATTATTTATATCTCAAATATGTGTACTTTTTGTGCTAGCATCAAAATTCTGTTTTCTTCTTTAACCTTGATGATATTCTGCTCACACATTTACGTGCACTGTTCCCATTATTTTTCAAGCTGAATGCTCAAGAGTTGATGTCTAAACAAATAAAAACATGTCATTCCCTTCCCTTCCTTTTCCACATGCCTCAGTTTCCCCACTCTCTGTTTCTACCACATAACTCTGCAGCGCTGGCAGGTTTGTGGTAAGGCTTCAGGAATGGTAATGAGATGCGTGGTGGCACTGTGTCAAAGAGCAGCAGATTGAACATTAGCCTGAGTCGTCCAGCAAATGTTTGCAGATTTTTTTTATTCAAATTAGCCCGGAATATTGGCTCGGGAGCCAAGGATGCAGAGAGCGCTCTGCAGTGGACACCTGCTCTATTAACCCCACATGATGTGTTTGGGTGTGATTGCATGAATTAACGCAAGTAGGCGTTGGAGAATTTAGTGTGTGAGCTATTTAGGTTTTCCCTCAGCATTTGTGCATGTGACCCCGGAGAAAGTTGGATTGAGCAGCCTTTAGTGACTCTAGTTTGTTATATGGGGTTACGTCTGCTCAGTGTTTGTTTTCCCCAAGGGAAAGTTTTTCTTTTTGCCTCACATTTAGTCAAACAATGAGTCTAAACCGGAGGAGAGGGAGGGCCACTCCAAGCTGACTTCAGACATTGTTATTTATGTTGTATGTGCCTGTCGTTGGTGTTTGACTTATTGCAGGGTCACAGGATGTGGGTGGATTTAGGTGCTACTTTATCACTCTTACCTCTCCATTCTTAATCAAGTCACGTCCCAACCTGTCACTGCGCTGGGTCACCTCCAGTATCTGCATCTGTATCCTGTGTGTGTGTGTGTGTGTGTGTGTGTGTGTCTTAATGCATGGTGTACACTGTATACTCTCCACTTGATGCTATTGACTTGGACCACACACACCAGCTTTCTGCAGACAGTTAAGACACTGTGTTCATTTATAAAATTAGGGACCTAATAATTCAGTCACTTGGTTTTATATATACACAGGACAAATTTACATTCACTGCAAAGATTCAGCATCTGTACTCATCTCAGTCTAAGTGTATGTATATTTTGTTTTATGCAGACAGTTATGTAAATTAAAAATATGTCCACAGTGTGGCCCGTTTGACCTTCTGTGGAGCTCAAGATGCCCAAATGAGGCAGTAATAGCAGACATAAATATAAAAACCTTTGTCAACACCTTGACCATCATCAGTTAGGTTTGAGTTTTTCATATTTTATGCAAGCAATTTCAGTTTTCTTTATTTAACCAGGTGCAGGTTGCCTTGAGAGTCCTAGTCTAATTTTAAGGCGTCTTTGGCAAAACAATCAACAATGTGAAGTTAACAGAAAATTCATGCAGGAGGTTGAGTGGGATTTTTGCACGTCTCTTTCCAGAGCCACAGAGGTGTTACACATACAGCTTTGTTCATGTACACAGCCGCATAAAAAGGAAGACCAGAAAAAAATGTGTAATATCCCAGAGGATGTTGTTTACTTGGAAAGATGGGTTCTGTGTTGTATCGACAAATCAAAACCAATCAAGCCTAGTGCAGATTTGTGATGTCATAAATTACTGTGCTCAGTGTAATGCCCTCAGACTCCTCTGTCCTTGGTTGGTGTGCCTGTGTGGGCAGTAGCCGGCCGCCTCTGCTTTTAACCTTAGTCTAAAGTCATGACTGATGGGATTCGCAAGCCTCCTCCCTGCTTCACCTCTCACGAATGATTTAAGTTTGTATAGAAATTTAACTTTGCCACTTTGTGCGTGTGGTTTATTATGCCTCTGCATGGGCGTGTCTGTTCCTTTATTTTGACCTGCGCTTGGCAGAGTGTCATGTTCTGTCATTTTTTTTTTACTATGAGATTTTTCTTTGTGTATTTTAACTAGGAAAGAGTAAGTGCCTGCAGCTCTCCATTGCTCGTGTCTCTTGACTAAGTCTCGGCTGACTAGATATCATGTCAGCCGGGTATTAAATGTTTAATGCTTGTGGATGTAGAAGATTGCCTTCTACTTGTTCTGATTAAATATTTAGGGGTGTCTGAACGGTGCCTTTGACATTGCTAGGTGGTAAGGGACCTTGTTCACAGTGTGAAGTGTGGGAACATAACTGACTGCCAGCTGTCTATTTGGTTGTGGCTACGGTGCAACTGGGACCTTGGCTGAGTAAAACTGGTGGCAGACAGAGAACGGGCAGTGAGAGGGGAGGTTATATTTATCCATGACCTTCCTCCTGTATAGAGAGCCTCGTTTCTATAGCACACCCCTGCTTCTGTTTGAATATCCTGCTTTGTCCTTTTGAATATGGGACACTGGACAGGGATAAAACCTGGATGGCATACAGACCTAATTTAGATGTTTTCAGATAAGTGTGAGCCATGATTTTTTTTTTTTTAGCTTAACTTGGAGACAAAAAATTCAATGCAAAAACAATAAAATGGAGTATACATTAACCGAAAAAAAAAGAAAAGTTTCTGACTGCAGTAAAAGTATTCTGAAGAATAGAAACTGGAAATCCCAGCAGGGTACAAGTACAAAGACGAAGTTGGATGAATATCTTAAAATCAAACAGCGTCTCACACACAAAATGGCCTGATTCATTTATCTGACATCTTTGTCCACAGTTAAAGTGGAAACGATTGGCAAAGCAGACACATTTTTTTTTCTTCCAGTTGCTGGCGGAAACAGATCAGTCCACAAATTAATTAATTCTGAATTTATTCACATCCATTTCTAGTTCTTTGACTCCTTGGTAGATCACTGTGCCTTGATGATTTTTTGTGAAGATAACAGTAGTGTTTCACTATTTGACTGTCTAGCAATACACAGATTAACTTGTGTCTTGATGTATACAAATGAATCCAAGCATGGGAATCCCAGATAGTTCTGTTTCTGGTTTGAGTTTTCAGCAGGAGAAATGTTTCATCGCTCATACTTCTTCAGTCTCAGCTGACTGCAGGCTTCCCCAACCCTATAAATAATATAGTAGAACAATGACTGAAACTAGCACCATTAACAATGAGCATCTTGCAGTGCTGTGATTGTAGCTATTTATAATTTTTATTTGAAATCTTGAAGAAATAAATGAATTCCATTTGCTTGCATGTATCAATACACACCTGCCCTCCGTGACTCCACAGCATCTGGAAAAACAGATTGCTTACTGTTTTTTTTAACATGCTTCTGTGCTGAGACCTGATCTTTAGGGGCTTCTCGGTTTGTCCAGTTTGGCTTCTGCTTACCAGATCCTCCAAGCAGCAAGATGTGCTGGGGTATCAGAAAAATATCTCAACATGGGACCCCTGGGATCAAGTCAGGAGACACCTGCTCACACCACAGACCACTTTACAGTGCTGGCTCACACCGTCTGCATTGTTCTGAGAAGCTCACAATAGAGAAATCAACACAGAGACATATTCTGTGGAGAGGAGATGATGCATTCTTCTGAGGTTACAGTGTAGTGAGCACCCTGGCACTCTCCCCAGCATACACATATTCACAAGGCAAGGACAATCCAGTAATGTGTCACCCAAAAACAACTGCAGTCTGCAACTGGGGAGATAAAGAGAAGAGAGGCAAACTTAGTCCAGCTGGAGAGCATTCCCTCTGGTCAACAGAAAAAGACAAAAGTAAGCTAAAAGCAGGTCTGACTGAGCCTGTCTGCTTGGCTGTTCTGTTGGACGAGCCACAAAGGGACACGGGGGATTGATCAGAGGAGAGGACCTCCACAGGAACAGCCTGAAGGCAGGAGAAACCTTCTGCTTTACAGTCAGATCTCTTCTGAAGGGACACATGCTCAGAGGATAAAAGGAAACTGTACTGATGTGATTTCTGCCTGAGCTCAGTAATGCCACATGATGATCATAGATGCTTGGATCACAGTTTAACATGTGCTCTTGCAGTCTCTGCTTCAGTGGTGGTGGGCTGGTTCTGGGGCTGCTGAGAGACTCAGTGCACTGTGTTAATGGTCAGACTAGACTTGCTCTGTAACAGCCACAAAGCAGATGTGACTTAAATGTGCTAAGTTAAAAGGGAACTCTAAACTAATAATTTACAGTGAGATTTGTTGTGGTCGTGCAGAGAAAAAGCAAATTTCATGACTGCCTTTGTACACTGTCTATTCTTTACAATATTCCAGGGGTTTGTGGTTGGGCTGTAATGCTGTTTTCATTGTGTGGCTCTTGTGTTTGTGCTGGTATCTGTTTATTGTACCCATCATCTTAGGAATGTTGTTGTGTCTCTGCTTTTCATTAGCTGGAGGAGGGCTGGAGGGGAAAATCATAGACTATTGTAGTGCTGTTGTGCATTTCTAATGGCACTGCCCCGTATCACAGTTCATTAGTGATTCTGTGATCCCGAGGCTCCAACATTTAGACTGTGCCTGCAGGTCTATTTGGTTTACACACTGGATGATGATCACTCCATTTCTCTATTTATTAGTCACCACTAAGTTGGCTTTATTTATTTATTTTCTTAAAATATCCCCTCAAGACAAACAGCAATGTTGTTCTAAGTGTTTCGGGAACCTTGTTGGATGGATCAAGGCAGGATAAGTGGTTAAGGTATGAAGGAGGTCTTAAAGGCCCTGTTATGGCTGAATGGTTTAGTCCTAATCCGATTGAGCAGGCTGGGGGGACTTGATGGGGCGGCATCAGGTCCTCACCGCCAGACAACCAGTGTGCTCACACCTGCCACTCCATGGCATCTAAATGTTGTAGCTGATTACTGACAGTAATTAAAATTTCTAATTATATCTGATTCACTATCTCACAGGATTTGTAGAAATACAGATTATTAGCTGGTTTTGTTTTGGCTCAATTACCCACTTGTGTCTCATGAGAGCTGTAGCTCATAAGCTAGAAATGAGTCATACCAGCACGATATCTCTTGACACATCCGTGCCTTAACACCTGCAAATGTTTACAACAGATCTGCCTTTTGGTCAGTGTTATTGTGTCATGTCGAAGGGTCGGAACAAGGCGCCTTCCTGTGAATAGGCCCACACATTGGTGGCTCTTGTTTGAGATAACTAATGAGTATTCAGAAGAATATGTAAACAGATGAGTAGGGTATGAGCAGCATGCCATTGGGGTTATTCAAGTTTAACCAATCAAACTCATAGAAAACACAATCAGGATTCCCAGATGGTGAAAAGAGGGGGGAAAACTTCTTGAGATTAAAGGCAAGAAACCAGTGGTGGAAAACATGAGTGGCAGAAGCAATCCTATAAAGCAATCTATAGCAGCTCGTCCAACCTTGAAGGAGCGTACAATAGCTCGAGCTGTTTCCTCGGCATTAGCAGTCTTGTGTGGGATGCTGCATAATCTACCTGCCAGATTAAGATGACATGGTCATTGTCTAGAAGAGAGAATTGAATTATGGTGTGTGAAAGGGGGTTTAAATGAGATTATGCAGAAAGAACTCATCCAGCATGCGTGAGATGTGCAAAGTCAGGGGCTCGGCACACTGACTACACTCTCCCTCTCACACTCACACTCGCTGCACTTACGCTCATGCAGTGTGTGCGCTGCTTTGCACGTAAGCACCAACACAAAAAGATGCAAATAACAACACTTAGACATGCAAATGCTCGTCCACACATACGCACTTGGCCTACATTCATATGCCAGACTACAGTGGGGCTCGTTCCCTCCTACATTTCTGCATACTTAGATGCAGAAATGATGATTGTGTTCTTATTTTGGTGACAGTGCTGCATCTGTCTGTGACTCTGTAATTTGTTCACTAATGTGTTTACAGTGTTGGCTTGCTTAGGCTTCCTCTAACATAAGTATATGGGCTAATCCCCTGGATGAGTGCGATTAGCCTAACAACTCTGCAGCATATTTAGTACATGTATCTGTTCTGTTTAACAGCAGCTAATCTCCTTGCACCCCCAAACTGCTGAGTTCTCATGATCCTCCCTCTCCATGTTTACATTTAAACTCAATCTCTTTTCATGTTTTACCTCAGGCTCTGTGTGCGTGCATGTGTGGATGATGATTTTTCTTCCACATTCATTACAATTGTGGCTGATGCATGCATGTTAGCCTACCTGTACATGTGCGCTTGGGTCCTCATCCGTGATGCCGTTTAAATTTTGTGGATGTTCTCTCAGAGGATATTGCTGTGCATGTACCTACCCTAGGGGGGCACAAGAATATGGTTAGAGTTTGCTACTGCAGCTGGCAATTTATCTTCATTGATCATCAGGTGATAGGGTACACAAAGGCTTTATAACACTGACGATGGTATCAATTAATCACATTTAGAGTATAGTGCTCCATCAGATAGGATGTGATCCCATCCTTCAGGACTAACACATATGCCCAAATGTATGTGTGTCTGTGCCTGTACATCAGTTGAGTTTGGATGGATTAGAATAAGCAGATGGGCTGTATTTGCATTAGCCACTGGGGTGCTAGCACAGACGGAGTCAATCTGTTGTGCAGGGCTGAGACCAGGTTGTTTCCCACTAGGGTAGAGCCAGGCCAGGACACCCTGTCTGGGACGCTGCAGTAGCAGCAGGGAGTCAGGGAGGGAGCAGTCTGTATGAGGTTAAGATACTGTACAAGGCACAGGTGGACATTTAGAAACTTTTGTTTAATAGCTCCCTGATACTGGTGTGTAAAGTGTTTGGAAGTATGAGAGGCAGCAAAGAAATTGGACATAGATTTGTGCTGCTCTGCTAGAGTGATGAAAGGGATATGACTTGAACATAAAAGGAAAGGAAAAGCAGGGGGTTATATGTTGAGGAAGGCAAGTACAGTGAGAGGAGGAGGGCACATGTGAAGGGGGAGCTCAGGAATCTAAAACCTATTGCAAGTGTTTTTGAGTCAATTAGCATTCTTCATGATATATTCATGCGTTTTCTTTTCCCTTTGTTCTCTGTCCTCTTCTGGGTTCTCATAGTCCTAAGCTCTCTGCAAGGGGCTGGCTACAGTGTTTTGCTAGGCACTGCTTGTGTTTGTGTCAGCCAGTCATCACATTCCCTGCAGAAATGGCCCAATCTTTCTTTTTCTCTTTTCATTGTTTCTCGTATATCTATTCCTTTCTACATTCTTCCTTTGAAAATTGATACAGCATGCATTCAAGGCAACATTCTGAACCAGAAGAATGCACAATTCATCCAAAAGTTATGACAACATTTTTTTTCCCTTTTATTTTTTCCACTAAATGGTAAATGGTCTGCACTTAAATTGTACCTTTTAACCTCAGTGGTTTTATATAACAGACTAATGGCAGCCACGCTGTTATGCAAGTCACTGAACTGGCTTTGTGAACAACTTGGGGTGTGAATGTTTTGCCCAATGGCACTTCTGCATGTGGAGGGCTTTTGGATTGAGTTATGACCCCTGCAGTTATTGGATACCTGAGCCACAGCTGCTTCATTAAAAAGGCCATTAAGCAAATACAGTATGCAATCCCTTTTCCAGTTGAAGGCAATATATGCATGTGAGAACTAACGCCCGTCCTTTACAGTAACAAGCTCCATTGTTATCATGTACAATGCTAACAAATGAGTCTTCGAGAGGCGAAAAGCCAGACTGGCGTGATTATTGCTCCTCGAGATCCATACAAATCAATTTCAACTGACAAATGGGATGCTTGGGAAGCTGAATGACTGTGTGGGCTCTGTATAAGTGGACATCTACCAAAAGCAGATGGTGGGTATATTTTTTCTTCTTTCTTTTTTTTTTTTTTAAGACCAGCTTTTTATGTTAAGAATTAAGAAGTTAGAAAAACTTTGCTAGAACTCCAAGATGTGCTTTGCAGTAAAAGACTGAAGATGCTGTCAGATGCTTAGTGGGTTGTTTTAGTACCAGTTTTAGAGCATGACAGTTGTGGAACAAAAGGAGAATGAAGACTATTAGTCCCCAGAGCTTTTAAGTATTAGAGCAGCCTTCTGTACCAGGAAAATGCTACTTTAAGAGAACAAGAGAGGGGACAGTAGACGAGGCAGAGTTTTTTTCTTTTTCTTTTTTTACTGCACCCATTCCATGTCATCACTCCAAACTAATCATGTCCTGGAAATTGAGCCCGAGGAAGACTGCTGAGCTTGGATTTCACTGTGCTTTCCATCCCCTCCCCGTTTTCTTCAGCCATTCTTTCAATTTCTCTCCCCCACCCTCACCCACCCCTCACATCGTTTTGCCTCTTTATCTCAGTCCAATCTTTAATTCACTCTTACACCATCCATATCTGTGCCTTCCTTTAATACTCTCCTTCTCTTTGCTTTCTCTTTATTCCTCCTGCTCCATTTCTCTTTTCTCTAGTCTCTTAGCCTTTCAGTTTCTCTTTTCAGTTTTTTACTGCTAACTACTGAGCCAGGGAATAGTGCCTCGGCTTGTCTACACTGGATTGTTTACTGTCAGACAAAGAAGTGGATTTTCAATTAAACTGGCTGTCATTAGAAAGATGACAACACTCTCATGCCTCTCCTGAGCCATCTGCAACATGGGCAGACTTTATGCTTTGATGATTTCCTCAGCATTGTGTTTCCCTATTCTCCCTTATCCTAAGATCCTCGAGCTACACGACTGTTTGTATTTTTCCGATGCAGAGCTCTTATACCAGTGGTTAGGGCTCCTGCAGACCTGCTTATAATATCAGCTTCCACAGTTATTACATGGTGGAGGTCTGCTGTCTGTTAAGACTGACTGAACCGGAGACCACCTGGCTGGTAATTGCACTGGCTTAATAGTACCAAGAATGCTATCTCGTCTTGACAGCTGGTCACAAGATGTGGTGGGATAAATCGCTGTATAAATTACCAACCGAAGATTTTTGTTGAAATGGGGAAGTATAGGTGTTTCAAGGGGAAAAATGATAAGCAACAGATTGGGAAATGTGATGGGAAGACGTAGAGAGGACTCACCTACCACACACAGGGGAAAGCGGGGCTTTGAGTGGTTGAACCCTGAACGTGTTGTGTACAAGTGTTATCTTTCAATACAAAACCACAAATAATTCAAATCTCAGTGAATGAGTTTGAAGAGCAGAAACACAGAGGCCTGGGGACAGACAGCATCCAGATGACAGGCATGGTCGATCCTCTGAGGAGAGGGTGCGCTTTTCCTTTAACGTGGTATTTTCATACATATTTCATCTTGGCTGTGATTACCACCAGCTCTCTCCACTTCCAGTCTGCCCTCCTGTGTGTGTCAGTTTGTGTGTGTGTGTGTGTGTGTGTCTGCACGCATTGTAGGAAGAAGGGGGCCAGTTATATTAGATTTGGCAGAGGCAGCAAAATTTGCCTGACATGTTGAGGGAGAAGATTAGAGGGGGAAACACAAAATGTATTCAGTATTACATTCTCATCTCACAGCTGTAGCAATTGATTTTTTTTTTTAAAGCACACATCGGAGCGCCTGGACCGCCGATAGCTGAGAAGGAGGTGTGGAGAACTGCCATTATCAGGCCGACGCCGCCGATGCACACATGTAAAAATTCGGAATGAAAAGAGGATAAACAACAATAATCTGTTTCTGCGGATAGAAGCGTGTCTAAAGTCATTTGGGGGCAGCCGCTGTGTATGAGTTTCTCGACTGCTCAGGCTCATTGTCCTTTACTTCATTGCTTGGCCTAAGCCTGCCCTCTGGGTCAGATTACTCACAAAATGCCTCATAGCCTTCCCAGGATTCCCCCAGTCTGGGCTTATCGTTCTCTCACACACACACATTCAGCAACTCTGCTGGAAAGCAAGGGCACTGTCTTAGTGTTAGAGTGCACATTATGGCTGCCAGTTGACCAAATGCAGAGTAGTGTGGGCAACAAAACAGAGAGGAAAAAAATACATTCATCAGCAATGGATGAGTCATGTGGATGTACCTCCTCCACAGCAGCACAACAGCAACTGTAGCAGGCAAAAAGTTCATAAATTAAATAGATTGAGATATTTCTGTATCTCGCTGCTAAATAAGCAGACTTCAAGTCGATACTCTTTCTGCGTTGGCCGTTGATGAGGGTGAACTTTAAATGAAAGCACCAGTCAATGTTAGCCAGTTAATGTCGTTCTTTGGCAATAAATGGTTTCTTAATGGTTAGTCAATTTTCCCACTTTTGCTTGTAGTCTCATATGAAATGATTAGTGACGCATGGCTGTGTTGGGAGAGGGAACATCAATCAAGCCTGAGAGAAAAAATGATTAATGACACGTGTCTGAGAGGGAGGCCCAAAGGGGTGGTAGGTGGTGATGGTGGTGGGGAAGCTGCCTTTCACACTCAAAGATGTGTTTTTGTTTTCTTTGTTCTCTCTGCTTATCTCACAGCTTGTAATTATTAGTTGTTCACACAAGACTCTTTTTGGAAAAAAAAAAATCGAATTTCACTCTCCCTACTTCTTCTAGAGTCCTAAAAATTTTAAGTTGACGGGAAAACCTCTGAGTCCACCTCAGTACTCTTCTTTCCGTGCATCAGTCCTCTGGTGTTGCAGGTAAATGTGTGAGCGGTTTTATAGAGCGTGTATCTGCTCTTTAGCTGTTGACGTAATGCCTGTGTTGTTTTTACAAGTCCCCTGCTGCATGTGTTGATTTTTTCTGACGTCAGCATGTGGCGCACTGTGAACCTTGAAGCCCCACAAATCATGTGTGTGTGTGTTGGAGCAGATGAGACTCCACTCTCAACTCGCTTTGATCAGTGTGGAAAACTCAAACCAGCTCCTGTCATACTGTGCCAGTGTGTGGGAACACTTTCACACAGTATTTACCTTGATGGGGAATTGAAGCCGACTTGGTAGAGGAACGTGACCCTCTTGGAGTTTAGAACAAAGTATTTGTGTTAGTAAACAGACGCATAAGTTGCATTCTTCTGAGCTGTCAGTAACAACTTGCAGGCTTTCGCAGCTTGTAGGCGGGGGTGTATAATTTCAGTATCCCTTGAGCTTTCCAAAGCTTTGGTTAAACATTCCAGAAATGCCTCCTGGCGATCTGTCCATGGCCGCAAAGCTAAAGAGTCGATTCCTGCTCCATCTCACTTGAGGTCTAGTGATGTCGATACACTTCCGTATGGAGCTTCTTAGATCAGCTGGCAATTAGTGCTCCATCCATCTGCTCACACTTTTTCTCCCTTATTCTTGGTTATAGCTGTCACTCTTGCCTGGTTCCAGACCTTTGAATCTGTCCACTGATTTGTTTTGTATCGAGACACGAGAGAGCAGTTTTTCAGATTTGCATAATGCATTTATTACTTCTAGGCTGAACTACTGTAATTCATTATTATCAGGCTGTCCTAAAAACTCCCTGAAAAGCCTTCAGCTGATCCAAAATGCTGCAGCTAGAGTACTGACAGGGACTAGAAAGAGAGAGCATATTTCTCCCATATTGGCTTCTCTTCATTGGCTCCCTGTTAAATCTAGAATAGAATTTAAAATCCTTCTCCTAACATACAAGGTCTTGAATAATCAGGCCCCATCTTATCTCAAAGACCTCATAGTACCGTATCACCCCAATAGAGCACTTCGTTCTCAGACTGCTGGCTTACTTGTGGTTCCTAGGATACTTAAAAGTAGAATGGGAGGCAGAGCCTTCAGCTTTCAGGCCCCTCATCTGTGGAACCATCTCCCAGCTTGGATTCGGGAGACAGACACCCTCTCTATTTTCAAAATTAGGCTTAAAACTTTCCTTTATGATCAAGCTTATAGTTAGGGCTGGATCAGACGACCCTGAACCACCCCTTAGTTATGCTGCTATAGGCCTAGGCTGCTGAGGGGGGTCCCATAATGCACTGTTTCTTCTCATTCACCTTTATTTACTTGTTTATACTTCACTCTGTATTTAATCATTATTATTAATCTCTGGCTCTCTTCCACAGCATGTCTTTTGTCCTGGCTCTCCACTCAGCCCCAACCGGTCGCAGCAGATGACTGCCCCTCCCTGAGCCTGGTTCTGCTGGAGGTTTCTTCCTGTTAAAAGGGAGTTTTTCCTTCCCACCGTCGCCAAGTGCTTGCTCATAGGGGGTCGTTTTGACTGTTGGGTTTTCTCTGTGTTATTGTAGGGTCTTTACCCACAATACAAAGCGCCTTGAGGCGACTGTTTGTTGTGATTTGGCGCTATATAAATAAAATTGAATTGAATTGAAAAAAGTTTATCCACTGATCATTCCAATCACTTACATTGGCGAGACTAACGGGGTTGTCAAGCTACGCACTATTGCTTCAGGAAAATGGAATCTGTGCAGAGGTAATGTCAGTCTAAAGATGGGAAAGAAGTGGAATAAATAGACAGTTCAATCTGACATCAGACAAGCTGTCACTTAGTATATCCGATCCTTGGTTCTTTTTATGGGAGTACCTGTTTGTGTTGTTTTATTGTGCTGACATTTTTCTATTAGATTGGATATTTGATTTCTTAATAGCTGTTTTTTTGGATCACTGTATTTATTGACCCAAACGTAAAGTCTGAAAATTCTCGTCATTGTAAAGTACTCCACCAAACACCAAATAGACGATACATTACTTTCTATTGGTTACATTACAACAAAGATTAGAGGAGTTTAGGCTCAGTCACACAGGGCTAGAGACTAGTTGGCATTCAGTTGGCAACCACCACCAGTTGCTAGGGTCACAGAGTCGTAAAGATTGGTAGTGATCCCACAGAAACCACTGGCTGCTATGAAAAAATTTGTCTTCCACAAGTGGCTTCAGAAGGTTGCCAGGTGAAATTGGTCACAAAGAGGATGCTACAACAAAAACCTCCGTGCAATTGCTGTGATTGTTGTGGTAGCAAATTACCACGGTTGCCTGTAGTTTGTATGGAAGATGCCAACTTATCAGCAAGCACTTGCCTGGTACTCACAGAGCAGTTCCTAAACTGTGAAAAGTGTGACAAAAACTGGAAACGTTTACCTTCAAAGTACACATTTTTCCCTAGCGACTAGAGATTGCCAGGGTGTCGCCGACCTGCCTCTAGGCCTGTGTGGCTGAGGTCTAATTATCTAAAAAGAAGACACAGTAGGGCTTGCTTTACAAGGTCATTTTATTGTGAAATTATTTTCAACAATTTCAAATTTGAAATTAATTTTATTGGGAACCTATTGTGCCTTTGTTATTTTCTTTCATGTAAATATTGTTACAGTGGTGGATGCTTGAATGAAACATGGCAAAAGTAAACAGTCATGATTTTGCTCAGTCAGTGGAAAATTGACTTATAACTGGTTAAAGAAAATCAGGTTAGCTAGCTGTCCAGTGCCAGGTGTTCTCAAGCTACATGTCACACTTTGTATAGGCTACCTTGGTAGAAATCATAGCTTGGTATTACCTTAATGCTAAATCAATTACAAGCCTTCTCTCCTCTGAGCCCCAAGCTTAACCTTATCTTAGATGGCTGTGAACCATAACTGATATAATCATAGAAGTCCCCGTGTGGATGTGTTACCAGCACATTATCAGACGTAGTAAATCAGTTTATGGATTAATCAAGTTTAGCCCCCACGTTTTTAAATGGGAGCTCCCCGCTCCCTCCCCGTACTCCTCCACAGCTGAGCACTCTGCCCATTTCCAGAGCACTCAGGTGTGGCTCCACCGACGCACTCTGTTAATAGGACGTAATGGCTCCATATCTGCTCTCAGACCAAATGAATTGAATCAGTTCCACATTGTGATTAAAAATGTGGAACTTGTGACCTGGGTGTTGTACGTAAGGCTGCACTGGAGCTCTAGGTTTGGCTGAGCTGTCTGTATTTAGGGGAGTCCAGGGGAGAGGTCTTAGCTCATGTACGCTGGATGCCTGAAGCACCTGCCTCCACTCAAACACGCATGATCAAAGGCTCTCAGCAGGAGACTCTGACTGTGGCAGGTTTAGTGGAATTTGAAGGGGGAAAACTTTTTCTACAGTCTTTTTTTTATAATGTGGGAAGTATATTTGAACGAGGGAATCTACCACTCAAATGATGAGCTATTTACACCCATATTCTCTCATGAGATGGTTTGTAATAGGATTGAAATCATTTACTTGGGATGTATGGGTTTTTCACACAGATGTAAGCAGAAGTCAGAATTATCTTTAGTTTAAAAGCAACCATCACCTCTCATCTTTCTGTCCTTTCAATGAAAGCATAAATAAAGAATAATAGATGCTGACAGTGCAATAACACAAAACCTACCACCCAATTAAGCATCTCTGTAGCTAACAGCCATAGATAATGAAAGCAGCAGCAGTTGGTGGGAATAGGTTTGACAGCCATTTCTCAGTTTCTCCCTCCAGCAGCCTCCCTCGTTTTGGTCCTCTCTAAATACCATTGAGATAAATTAGCCTCACTGATAAAAACCTTAATTGTCTTTCTCAGATTACATTTCCTAACCTTTGCACCTCTTTCCCTCCTACTCTTTGCAAGCCTCAGATCTCTTAGCACGCTGGACTGAACTGACAAGTTGCTGTGTACATTTACTTTGTGGAACTTAATAGGCTCCTTTTCCCTCTTTGTCTTCGCCTGGTTGTCATACAATCAAATTGCGCTGATGGAACGAGTCCTCACTCGCTGTCAGAGAACCCCCTGTAAAGTGAACAAATGTGATGAGCACCCTCAGTGCTTTGATCCTGTTTAAATTGCACATTTATGTCACTCACTTTACTTCTAACAGTGAAGCCTTGGCTGGCATAAAGGCAGCTGGAATGTGGTGTAATAATGTACAGTATGTGCATCATTCACAATAAGCTATCTGCAATATTGTGTTCTTTTTTTTGAGCAAAACAAAACCATAAGAATGCTCATAAAGACCAAGCAAAGTGATGGATACAGTAAGGGAGAGAGATGTAGGGGTGGGTGAAAAGATAAGCAAGTATGAGGGAGGGAGGGACTGAGACAGAGAGGAGAAAGCCAGAGATGAATAACTGTTTGACAGGTGGAATGAAAAAGCCGCAGAGGGTGTTTGAAACAGTGTGTTAGGAGTGTGTGCGGTGTGGTGTGGCGCAGCGCAGCGTTTGGGTCATACATCACGGTAATACAGCAGGAGGACATAGCCTAGCACAGCGCTATGCAGAGCAGGGGAGAATAATGTGCTGCACTTGCACCCGCTCAATCTGATTGAAACGCACAGCAGAGCGGGCTACGTTTACTCACCCCCCACATTCACACTTTATAAATCTGCTCTTAGCCTGTATATTCTCAAAGACAATCCCCCTCCAAAAAACAGGAACAAAAAACAGATCTAAGTTCTCCATCATGCTGAAGCGAGGATCTACTGCGATGTGTGCCAGCTGGTTTCATGTTGCTGTAAAGCTGCAGTGACATGGAGAGTAAATTGTAATGCGTGCAGCTAAAAAAGCATTAGGTTGTCATTAAAAACTGCTTTGGCTTGCTATGCGATATCTATTGATATAGAAATTGATTGTTTCATTTATAAAGCTGGAGAAAAGGGGAATATTAATTGTGCTGAGATTACATGAAGTGCTACTTCACATTATCTCTATGTCATTGTTTTCTTTAATGTTCTATTTGCAGCTTGACACATAAATACAAGGGCACCATATTAACAGCAGGGTGTCTTCAAAGCTAAACTGAAAGTAATTATGTTAGATGATTGCTTCATTCCATTTGCCTGGAAATCAGATGTCTTAGCTGGGAGTGACGTCATTCCCAAGCTGTGTGCGTTCCAGTAGTAAAGTCAGAAAAGCAAGGAAAACCAGGGTTTGTTTGCTCCTCAGCAATGCAGAGACATTCATCCATCACTAGCAATTCTGTGCAATGTTTGACTTTTTTGTGCCTAACAATGCCGCTGCAGCACGTTCATGGATAGAGCCTGGTCAGTGCTCTGTGTGTGGCACAAATACACAGCAATGGTGGTACTAATTACAAACTTTACAGTTTTACTAATGCTTGTGTTAAGTCAAGGTTGGTGGGGCTGCTCTGACTTTCCGAGTTGAAAATCTGACTGGAGGGGGGCGTTCCAGTTGAATATTCTGACTTCAAATGGAAAGCATCATGATGTTCAGTGTTTTTAGCTTTCTCATAGCATGAAATAGTTGCAAATTATTTAGATTATTATAACTGGCCCTGGCTCCGCGCTCCTTTCTCTGCGTGCCTTTGATCAGTGAAGCAAGATTCAAAGCAGAGCTCCCAGCCTCTCCCTCATGCTACTGACATTTACATTATCCACCCTGGTCTTTCTTCAGCCCTGATAATTAGCTCCATCACAGCAGTGCTGCAAAAAAAAAGGCAGTATGATAGACTCTGCAAGGATGGTGGGAAAGCTATGTGTTATCACGTAGGCTGTCACACAAACTCCTGAGCCACGCGTGCAAAGTCCCACACGCCAATCATACCTAACGACATGCAGCAGACAGGTAAGGGTGATGTGATATTCATGCAACCAGTTATACATTGTGGTCCCATCTGTGGGTGTATCTAATTGGCCAAGGGTTCAGGTCTCAGTGCCTGCCACCTGCTTACACTGTCATTAGGATGGAGGCTGTGTTGCTTTACATTTGTCACCTCTCACCTCCTTCAGGAAGCTGTGGTATTAGGAAGGCTCAGTATGACCCTTTTTTCTGTTGTGCCACGTTGACCTCAGGAGGTGAGTAATTAATGTTGAGGTCCAGCCAGATGATGAAAACACAAAATGAATAAAAACAAAACAAAACCAAAACAAAGAGGTGATAATGATGAGCATCTGGATTTTCATCTTCCACCCTGCCGTGCTGTCTCACCTCCTGGCCAAGGAGCTGAATTAATAGAGTCATCATTGATGGTGAACTCTTTCTCACATGTGGGTGGCCTACTGGGGACCTCAAGGTCTGCCTTGAAAAGAGAATTGGATTCCCTCCATTAATAAGGATTTTATCACGAGGGAGTAAAAAAAGAAAAAAAAATGGATGGAGGTTGTCTTGGAAAGATGTGCCTGAAGGGATATTGAGGGGTTTGGGGTTGTGTTAGGAGTTGAAAGTTTGATGTATAGAGGTGGATCTCACCAAGCTATTTTCATTATTGTCCTGCATTATTGTCCTGGTCTTGTCTTGGGCTGTGTTCATTAGAGTTCAAGAGATGGTGTGTACCAACTTTCACAGGGGTTGAAATTGGAGTTTTCAAAGGGTATGAGAAGGGCCCTCAAGCGGTGAACTGGCCCTTTGGAGCGGTGTAGTATTTGACAGGGCAGCTGTAATTGCTCCCCAGTGACCAGGAAGAGTCAGCATCATCAAAATGGGCACTTCTTAAAGGGATTCGCTACTATCCAGAATGAAATACATGAAAGGAGGGAGGCCCTAAGAGAGCAAGACAGGAAAAGGCATTTATTCATTTTGTGTTAATAACTTGTATATTTGTGGAGAAATTACCTCAGATGTCTCCCTTGGGTCCTCTGGGCCATTGAAATCTCTTACCCGTTTACTGTCTTGGCCTTTTCTTTTCAGCATTATTTTTCTTTCCGCAAATGCATTCTCTTTCCATTTGTGTGAGCAGTTGTGTATTGAAAAACATGAGTGAGGCCAAGCCTCTGGGCCCCCCCAGGGCCAGCACCGAGGCTCTCTTTCAGATGTTCAAAAACTCCTTCAGTTTGCAGCCCAGTTGAAAACCAAGTGTTTCGGGGCGATTCACAGTAATGGCTGTGGTCATGAGAGTGGTGTGGGTCATGGGCATATGAAGGATTTTGGACAACGAGGATAAATAGCCTGCAATAGCTATTTCCACATCTGCTGCTAGGAGATAATAGGCATGGTGTAGCACTTGGATTGAGTCTTTATGTGTGAGGTTTGTCTGGAAGCTGTGATAAATATACCTCTGTAATTGACCAGGGTGTCAGAATCTGTTCACTCTTCACTGTCTAGAGTCAGTGAATACTGGTTTATGACTGACAGGCAGAGACAGCTGCAGAAACTGTGGCAACACCTGCTGTTGTATAACTACGCCTGTATGTGTGGTGGTTGAGGACATGCATTATCTAGGTCAAGTGGGTCAACACTAGAGTGATGGGTGTGTTCTTCACGGGTGACCTAACTTTCTCACCCTTCACCTCTCTCTTCCACCCTTCACTCTTGTGCTCTAGTGAGCATGATGTAATGCAATATACTCGATACTGCTGCCTTTGACCAAGGATTTTTCTCGCTGACTTGTCGTGGCTCTGCTAATTACCTGATGTATTAGGCGTTCCTGACATCTGTAACCACTATCTAATAACAGGCAGGCAGAAGTTTTGTAAAGACTTTGTCTGTGACTGTTTTACTATTTCCACTTCCTCTGGACTTTGAGGGTTTTTTTTCCCTCTTGCAATCAAATGACCAGTCAAATCTTTGCTGACTAAGACTCAAAAAAACATTTGGTTGGCTAAAAGGTAAGAAATATGATGGTTTAATTATAGTTAGTCCACAACCTCCACATTGTGTATTGAAGGTATATTTGCAATAATAAGACCAAACCTTCATGACTGACTGCTTACAAAAGAAAAGATCCTTCTCTGTAAACATTCCTGGTGTCCCTTGGGTCAAACCCATTTGGTGACCCATGATGAACTCCTGACCAGAGCTGCCATGTCCTCCTGACTTGGTTCAGTGACACTCTGGATTGGGACAGACAGACACGCAGACAAACTGACAATCTGACCCAGACACAGACACACTGGAATGCGAAGAGCTGGATCTATAGAGATTATACTGTTTGCTTTTTAAAATAGACTCTGCCTTTGAATGTGCAAATCACCCTGTGCCGCAGAGGCCCAGCCCCTGTTTTTCTTTTTCATTTTGCAAGCCTTAGTTTCGCTTGATCTAATTTGTCATCACAGGGAAACAGTTTTCCTTTATTTTGTATGATTGTTCTAAGCGCTACTTTTTGTGGGGCTTAAACTGAGTGCAGTGGTGAAAGATATACACTTGGCCCTAATCTCCCAAACCAGCTAACTCTTAACTACCTTTGTCCCTTATCCTTTCATTCCCCCTCCTGACCTTTCATCTCATCCCCTTGCCACATTGAGGTGGCTTATGGAAATGATCTAAAAATGGAAAGAAATGGAAAGTCCGGGGTTCTGTGGCTCTAAGTCAGCACATGTCTGTTTCACTCGTGGTGGGCATAGCGGCAGCACTTTTTGGGTCACAAACAGTTTAAGGTTATTCACCAGCTCATATGATTGAATGCTGAACTATTTGATCTTTAAGTGGCTTTAAATGTAGGGTCCAAGTCTTTGAGCATTTTATAGCTTCATGGTTAAGTCAGCATAAGAATTTTTTCTTGTATTTATAATGTAAAGCACCAACAGATATTGATACTTCCCTTTATAAAAAACAACTTGTTTTCATACTTGGAGAAAGTTGGGCATTCATCTATGAAACCCTTAGTGTAATTTTATGTATATTAGACTTGTTCTTGTATGTTTGCTTTGCATATTCTCAGTGGTTCAGGACATTAAAATGCCCTCCTAAAAATCCCTCCCTCCTGTTCCATGTTGTCCCTGTTCAATCACAGGTACCTGAGCTGTGTGGGGCTTGTCTGTAAGCCTGGTGTCACTCTGCCAGAGCCCCAAGACAGCAAAGACAGGAGGGGAATTTGTCTTCCTTTCCCCTTCACTTATCTCTTTTGTTTGTCCTGGTTTCCATAGATGAGCAGCAGCCCTCCATTCTCTTCTCAAGCGAAACTAAGTGCTGCCGCTACTCTCGACCTGCCAGCTCCAAATTGGCAGCCTGACCTTCTTTTTCTTCCTCGGGGCGTCTGCACAAAGCCATACCTCTACCATGGGGAAAAATGCAATTAAGAGGTGACATAAACACTGAGCACCCGTTGTAGCCGTGCCCAGAAAGAAGGAGGGGGTAAGGCAGCTGCCATTGTGACACGCATGCATAGACACTGGTCTATTAATTGGAGTTGCACGTTGCTGAGTGACACTGGGGTGAAGAGCCTTGATAGAGAAAGTGGATGTGGCTCAGTGTTGCTGAATGAGCTTTGACAGGAACTTGGTGTCAAACTTTGCTCTGGGTGGTGTATGCATTGAGTGCAGCTGCTCTCTGACCTTGTGTTTTCATTCATTGTAGCCAATTATCACCTAATGTTTCTGTACTGGTGACAGATATGCAAAGCAGGGGTGCGAATTTTAAGCAGCGCCTTAACTGGTATAAAAACCATTTTAAAAACATACAAGCTACAAAATATCTCCAATGAAAGACATGGGATTAAGGCTTCATAAGACCTATGAAAATTAAAATATTAATAATTCAAATTGAAAACCTGATTTAAATCCAAATTAAACCTAATGTTTTTTTCAACTTGCAGTCTCTGTTAAAGGAAGTAATTTGGGTGAAATGTAGGACACTTAAAACCATATCCGTTCTTGAATAAATATGTCATGTGGCTTTAGTAAGCAGAAAACACACAAGTAGAAGACACAAATGACGACTTGTATCCCCTCCTGAATGTTTTCATTACTGCCATTTTCAAGCTCAAAATGACCTTAATAACTCACCTGCAAATTATATATAAAATATGTGATATGGATAATCACAACACCGTAATTCTTGTAATATGATAAATCTTGCAGCTTTTATTTTTAATGGAAGAAGTCCATTAAAACTGCCACTGTGGGAGAGTGCTGTTTAATTGCCAACTAAGGTGTGTGACATTTGGAGCAGCACATTGAATCTGGCCCAAAGTCCAAAAGGTGTTGTGAAGGACTGAGTAATTACTCTGGTCTCTCCAGGCAACGGGTTTAATAAGATGACTCAGTCATGGAAGGATATCGCAGACGTGTGCACGCACACACACACACACGCACGCACACACGCGCACAGACACAGACAGACAGACACACACACGCACACACACAGACACAGACAGACAGACACGCACACGCACACACACAGACACAGACACAGACAGACAGACACACGCACGCACGCGCACACACACAGACACAAAGATTTTTATGGCATGCCATTTATATCTTAGTGTTTTTTTTTATGCTGCTGGATTTCAACAACTGTATAGTTCAGTTAGGGTTTATTTTATACCATTGCGTCATGGTTTTCTTTATATTTTTGTTTTAACGGTCAAAGATATAACGTGTATTTTATTATTTATTTTTAACGTCTGATTTGATTTCAGCCATTCTTCATTTTATTTTCCAGGAGCAATAATACCAGCTGTGTTCATTCATTTACCTTTTCCCAAATCTGCACCAAGTTAGTGGAACTTTTAATCACTTTCACTCAAACCTCAAAATCACGCCAGCTGAAATTAACTGCTGTGTAACCCATTTTATTCAAAATGTCTAGGATTGCTGCAGCTTCTTTTTGTACTTATTTGAAACAATGCCAACCGAGTTGTTGTCAGAGTTGGAGCTAATGAATGTGCAATGAATGTTTACGTTTATCTGACATTGCTGGGTCCAAAACAAGAGCAAAGACTTGATCGAGTTATGCACAGATTGGTAGAGCAAAAGGAAATAACAGATGCTACACTGGCAGATAGCTGGCATTATCTAGCAGTATGCAGAAGCGATCTGAGTTAGCTGACTCATAATTACAGCCCTTTATGTTTGAAATTTCTTGCACAAATCAATATGTTTTGTTTCTGTTGATTACCCAGCATATTGCTCCCAAGCATGTGATGCTGTGATGTTCTAAATAGGGGAGATGTTTAGAGAGGTGTCCATCAAGGTTCTGCAGAGATCTGCACAGTATCCCATAGAATGGTCAGGATGGGTGAATAGCTGCAGTGTTTCCCACAGATTAAAATTTTGTTTATGGCTTTAGGGCTCAGTGCAAATGTTTTTAAGAAGATGCATGCAAGCTTTCTTAAATTGATAATTATTAAATAATGCTGTTCATAAGCTTCTCCAGTGCAGATATTATATTGCAGGTGGGTCACATGTTGAAGCACTCTGACTCCACCATCTTTGACTGCAGCTGGTAGTCCTTGTTCTGCTCTGCAGCCTCAGTGAGCTGGGTGTAACAGCACAAGAACCAGTGCTGCGCTTGGTGTAAGGCCTGATTAAGACTAGCCCTCGAGCACATTTCCAGAGCAGAAGAAGAGCTATTGTTGCCAGCTGCAGTCCAACATGGTGAAGTTGGAGTCCATCTAATATAAATGAGGTCAAGAAAACTGCTTCAATAGTGACCTAGCTAGTGAAGTAGGTCAGGAAAACAGGTGAAGGGCTAATCTTAGCTGGTTAGCAGCCTCCAAGTCCAGTAATAAATTAATTACAAGTAGCACCGTTCTTTCAGACAGATTAAAAAAAGTGAGTTACCAAATATACTTGGGTGTTAATATTCGTGGGTGGTGTGCCAAAGTGGGGTCTGTATGGGATACACTGCTGCTTCTGATCACCCTCTGATTGATTCCTACATTTTTTTTCCTGCCCCCTCCAAGGACCTTAGGTTTTAATTGTCATTTTGTTTGTTCTTTGCCAGGATCAGATTACCTTTTGGTGCAGATCAGTATCAAGCATTAGATTCAGGAAATTATTCTTTTCCCCCAGCAGCTTCTGCAAAGGAATGCAGGCCAGCTAATAGGAACCTTGGGCCATTGAAGGGTCCCAAAACCTTAAAAACTCCCCTGCTTCCCAGCAAATGCTTGAACCTTGGTTTTCTTCCTTCTTGAGTAAAAATAACCTTAAACCTTAAAGTAATGTTCCACTAATCATGTGTTTGTCATAGTTTTAACCTGATGTCGTGCACTATTTATCTTAGAGAATCTCTCAGAGCGATCATGGGTGTTTTTATCTGCTTGGTTAGTCTTGTAAACAGACTTCTGCTCCACCATGTCTGGGTACTTCCCATGTTTGTACAGTATATGAGTGGTTCCTTGGCCCTCTCCTCAGGGTTGTTTAGCTATAGACCCCTCACAGAGAAAAGGGAACTCCCTTAGGGAAACAATGAAGCACTACAGGTTGAATGAAATTCTCTCTGAACACTCCAAAGCTCTCTTCATCTCTGCAGGCTCTGGGGAGGAAAAAAGCAGCAGAAAAATGTTTAAAACAGGATGCTTAATCCAGCAGCACCAAAAAAAGCTCACTAGCACACAATTTTTTTCTAACCCAAGAGAGAAAACACTTTAAAAGAGGCCCAACATGATAAGCCAGCATAATGAGCCATCGCTGACTGATATTAGGAAGTTTATTCATAGAATAGCACTAGAAGATGACTTAGTGCAGGATGTTATCTTAATGCCACAACATGATAAATGATTCAGGGAGGAAAGTGTTAGAAAACTGTAGTAGTAACATTTTCTCAGCACACAGAGTAGAAGCAAAGTTTACAGGAAAAGGAATATATACCACACATTAAACTGTGTGTTTGGATTGTGTGCTGACATACGAAGACCAATAAAGGTTTAAAAAGTGCTGGTAAATAGTCTTAAATGTTGCTGACTGGATATCTTGGAGGTCTCCCCTCATCTTGTTGTAATACCTAATGTTACACTGATCTGATACTAACACTAATAGCCGGATCATGTCTCTGTCTGCAACGAGGCCTTTATTATATCTCAAAATCTCAATGCAGCCCCGTTTTCCTGTACATTAATCTTTTCAATTCTTATTTCAGTTGTGTTGTATTTATAGTTCAAGGAAATTCTCAGTTAAAAAGATTATGTTTCTGAAGTTGGCGAGTAATTGTGTAAAGTAGTCGTGATTTCAATGATGAGGTAAAAGATATGAGTGGAAAAAGTAGCACTCTCTCTCTCTCTCTCTCTCTCTCTCTCTCTCTCTCTCTCTCTCTCTCTCTCTCTCTCTCTCTGTTTAAATATAACAGTTGTTGGGTAAATTTGAAAATTTGAATGAAATTAGCCTCACTTCACCTTCCTCTTCTCTGCTCCTCTCTGTGTGGGTGGGAAAGAGCTCACACAGTGAAACAGAGAGCAGAGGAGTGGAGCCTAATTAGAGCAACTGTCAATAACAGCAAAATAGAGTTGAGTCCCCCCCCAAAAAAGGTCTATGAATTAGGTAAGTAATGTTATATAAATCTTTTTTGTGCGTGTGCAGGAGGTTGCTGCTGTTGCTTTACACATAAAATGATTCTCAGTCCCCACAATGAAGGATGCAGCTTGTTAATTTAACACCGGTAGCGGCTCAGTACTTGCTATTGGCTGTTACCTAAAGCCATGTTGGGACTGAAAAATTCACATTGGTGCATCTTTAGTAATTACCTCAGTAAGCATGATATAATAGGCTCCAATATTAGTATTGTCATTAAGTAATAGAACACTACTCACACAGAATGCCATCTAATGATAAGTTATGAGAGTAGAGGTTCATTTAAGGAGGAGGTTCAGAAGGTGTGTGTGTGTGTGTGTGTGTGTGTGTGTGTGAGAATTATAGCAAGGCCTCAAACAAGGGCTAGTGGCTCAATAATTTATGGTGGCAGGGTTGGCTACATCCACTGGGGTCATCACTCCCTGGGTAGCCTGATAGGTAATTCATACACCCCTGCTATATGGGGGGGGGGGGGGGGGTCAGCTTCTTTTTGCCATTTATCACGCTGCATCTATTTCTTAAGAGACCCCCAACCCCATGTGCATGCGAACAGGCAAACTGTTGCATTAATACGGTGAGGCTAGAAGTGCAATGTAGGTAAAAATACAAAGGATCATTGTTCTTATTGGTCGAACCGCGTCCTTTAGGTATTGCACAACAAAGCTGCAGGTACAGACAGCTTGCTAATTTGAATTTCCACGTTTCCTGATGTCCATTTGCAAACGGGTGCTTCAGACTTGCTACTTGCTTGGGGTGATCATTACCACAAGAGGAGGATTTAGTATTCTGCTCAGCTGAGGCCGCTGACATGGAAGGGACCCTGGCTTCTGTTTCTATTAGAGTCCAGGCCTGTGGCTGCACAGTCAACACTTCAATGAGCCCTTTCTTAACACATGGCCATTTCCCTGCTGCTGCTGTTGCTGCAGCTGCTGCTCCTTCTAACTCGCTAGCATTTGGATAGAAATATGACACTGGAGAACACCCATGGCATTCTTGTGCCCTACCCCTCTGTCTTTTTCTTCTCAGCCCCACTCACGATTTCACATCCAATTTTCCCATTGCCCAGTGACGCCCATTCCCCTAAGACCCCCAGCTACTGTGAGATCACTGAACTCCTCTGTGAGTGTGTGTATGCACTCTGTTATTGATCAGGGTTGTGTCTTTGTGGCTCTGGGCTCCTGCTGCTGTTATCACTGCAGAGTGAAGGGTGGGGAGGAGTGAGTTTGGTTCACAGCACTAAGAGCTTCAGGGCAGTGTATGTTATCTAATGGGATTTACAGTATGCCCAGCATGTGTTTTAGTTTAGCTTTTTCTCATTTCTTTTGTGTTTGTGATGAGCTCAAAAATGTATGCAATTAAACTAATCATAATTATGGTGCTATTTGGTGTGACAGTAGTCCAGCAGGAGAAAGGTAACAGGAAATTACAAGAGGCAATAAGAGTGTCTGCAGCGATTCATCTCTGGAATCACTGTAATCACAAAGTAGGAGGAGGGTGTCTAATGTGATAAAAACAAGACCGCTGCTGGATTTGTCTTTCAATTAAAAACTGTGAGCATAAGCAATAAAAAAAATGATGGATACTAAATTGGTTCTAAAGACTTGGATGAAATACTCTAGTTTTTTTCTTCTAGAGGGAGAAGAGAGAGGCGATTGTGAAGCTGAGCAAATGTTGTTTATTTCATGTTAAGTTACCTGCAGCAGAAGATGTAAGATTCATTTCACTTACAATGAATTGAAGATGAAAGGAGAATCTGTCTGTATTTTTTCAGATTTTTACCTCCTCATCCCGCAGCTCCCTATTACTGTAATTTTTTTTTTTTGTTCAGTGGGTGTGGATAAGACTTCTATGATTGATTGCACTATGGGTCCCCTCGAGTGCATGCATGTGAATAAATGGGTGCAGCGCTCACATGTTTCTCCCTTCCTGGCCTCTTTCCTCCATCAGTCTGTTTTTTCCTTCTCCTTAAAACCCCTTCAATGTCCTTTTTTTGTCCACTTTGGGCCTTTCGGCCATGTGTGTAGACATGTATGTTGGGCGACACATGTGTACTTAAATTCACATATGGCTGCACACTCAGATACACTGAGTAGAACTGTGCAGCACTCAAGGCACCCCTCCTCTGTGGCCACAGTGATTAATTACTTTTAACAAAGCAAACTAAGTCTTGCTTGTCCGGATCAATTTTTTTCCCTATCTTGGTGTGAACCGCTGTCACCAGTAATTGCCAAACTCTGTGTAGTATGAAAGAGGTCCACTTTTCAACTCTCCCTGGTCCTAAGCTAACCATAGCCTCAATTTTCCACACTTGTGGGCCTACCCGTCTAACTCCCATGGCGCTAACTGTCCTCTCCCTCCTCCTTTTTCTTTCTTTTTATTTTCCTTTGTATCTCCACTGCTTTTCCTTGTAATGCCCCCTTCCTTGGGAGCTATAATGCTTTTGTATAAAGCTGTGACATGGGTAGTCATGTGATCTTTTTTAAAAAAAAAAATTCTCATTTTTAGTAGCTGCCCTGCTTTTCGAGCAGTGCATATAATAATAATAAAGCATAGTGCCTCTTTCCATCCACGCATGCTAATTGGCATTGCTCTGCCAAGCTGATCAAACACCATTAATCTATTTGTAGTGTATATTTGTTTCTAAATGAGAAAATTAATACATTCCTTTGCCACAGCCAGCTGTGTGCGGTGAGCCATATTGATTGTTGGCACCCACAGTATGACTCAAGAGTTCTGAGCAAGTGTTTTTATTTGGCTTTCTTTGTAGGGATGTGTTTGCGTGAGTATGTGTGCATGTTTTCTGTTTTCTGGCGGTGGATTAATTCGATGTTTGGAGCAGCTGCCAAAGGAGTTGCAGTGAACATATTCACTGTCTTTTTTCTTTTTTTTTTTAACATATAAGCAGTCCACAGGTGGTAAGAAAGCCTGTTCAGTTCATCTTTTTACTGGATTGGTCAGAGTCTCACAGCACGCACAGAGATAGATATTAAAGCGAGGGAAATACAGCAAATGTTATTAGCAGGCAGGCACAATTAATGATGCATGGTGATGGCCAGAGAACGCTGAGGGAACTTGTTTAATGAGCTAACACAAAGACTGTGCAGATGTGCTACAGGACTACTCAGCGTTATCAGAGGCAGATACCTCCTTTCAGTAGGAGTCTGCCAATTAGTCCTCTATTGGGAGTTGACTGTCAGGATTTCAGTCTAAAATTGTAGGTATGTGCTGCTATAATGTGCATTAGCTGCAATGTGCAGCGCTTTTTTTTTCTTCCTTCTCCTAGTGTGACAAATATCCTGTGAAAATTATGCCACTGTGGGGCTCAGCTACATGTAGGAGTGACCGATATCTGTCCATGGAAAAGCAGCCCTGAAATCCACTTCATTGTCTCCTCATTAATAATGAAAAAGTCCATGCTGGTCCACTCATAATCCTCTTCTTCCCCAGCCTTTCATATTTTCTCTGCTCCAGCAATGTGCTGGAGCATGTCATATATATGATAAGTAGAGGACTTTGTCCGTGTGGGCCTCATCACACACTTAAATTGGTGCAGCATGGAGTTCATATTGCAGTGTGGCCGAGGGGGAATTAACCAGTCTAATATATAAACCTCCACTGCATGTGTTGTGAATTAAAGTGCATTTATCTGATAAATCGCTGAGGGAGTTCTCTTTGTACACGGGTATGGCAGAGCAGTGACACTGCAACCACAATAGCCCAGTATACTGATGCTGCTGCTGCACTGGGAGAAAGGAAGGAGAAATAGGTCATTCACAATAAAGAGCTCTGATAGCCTGGATGGCAGTAGGCATGTACAGTAGACGAGGGAGGAATAACAAGGGGCATGACTCTGTCTTCTTGATGTGCAAACCTTTACCACCTTCTCACGCCCTCTTCCACTGGCCTTATATACAACTGTTTTGGGCTCCATTGTCTTTTCTCACCCTCCCCTCAACTTTGTCCAATCCTATCAATCCCTCAGTGCTTTATCTGTGATTCAGCTTGCCTTTACTCAATCATGTATGACTTCTTACTAGCAGAATCAAAAGCAGTGAGGCTCATGCCATGCTTTTCATTAGAGCTCTCCATAACGGCCGACTGTGAGCCTTTTGAAGTGTTGCAGGGCAGCTCTGGAGAAGCACACTGTCAGATGGCTGCCTGGGCTGCTGACTCTTGTTTGATGAAGCAACTTCCCACTAAGGCCAGAGCGACTTAATGAACCCAACCCAAGTGCTGACACACTGGCAAGGAGCTGTGCCTACTGTGTGACAGTGTGAGAGGGTAATGACTTGGTGGACTCTTTCTCTCTTTGGGATCTTCAGTGATAACCAAGCAAAAAAGCACCTCAGGCTCCAAAAGCTATTTTGACTTGGCAGCTTATTTTTTTCACACTCTGCAAATGCCAGTTTAAATTGTTTTCATTTTTCCATGGACTAAATATTTTCTGAATGGGATTTTTCATTTTTACTGCAATACATCTTGAGTCGCACTATAAATTCAATAAATCAGCGGAGATGGAAGTGACACGTGAGATATGAAAACGGCTTATATTGTCATGCTTTGAAGAGTTCTCGTGCGAGGTTCGGTTTGGCACAGTTTCTAGTGAGTAATGAAGATGCTTGGTTTCTCACATTGAGAACATTTATCCCTCCGTTTGTGTTTACTAAGAGGAGAGTATTTTTCAACCACGCTTGAGGTCAGTGTCAAAGCCAATTAAGGGAGTACAAATTAAGATGGAGGACACAGTGCCTCGGGGCAGAAGAGCACACAGCCAGGGCCAAGTAGCCTCTTGTGTTATCACTGTGGGGTAAAACACATCAGGGGCACGCACTATTGGACTCCTTATTAAATTTGCATTGTAAGGAAATGCTCAAACACTCAAATTTGTATTGAATAATTGGGGTTATTTGTTGCACTTAAAAAAAAGACTGACAAGGAGTTAGGTTATGCCATTAAACACCTAAAATAACCAGTGGAGATTGCTGCTCAATGTACCATTTAGATTAAAAAATTGTGTAGTCTATAAAAAGCAGGCCATTCTAATATAGTCTTTTATGACCACCTTAAGCCTAGTTGGCATGGAGGGCACTTATGTAGCCTTGAGTTTGCTCTCTTTTTCAGGTTCACCATCTGGCCTTGATTGATTAAAGCTCCTTTAAGTAATTAATGCCCACTTTAATTGCTAGTCAGCCCCTGTGGCTGTTGGGATCCTGTGTAGTGCTCAGGGAGAGCCGAGCCAAGGATCTAGTTGAGAGGGGCACAGAAATCTGTTTAGCACCCTGACCCCCGCAGCCTTACATCTAAACACTCTTAAGACGCTAATAGGAATGCAAGTGTGCTACCTTCATCCATGTGACAAATCAGGCCATAAATCATGGCGGCACAGTGTGACATGGCTTTTCTAACACTGGAATTAACATGCTTGGAATGAGCTGCGGGCATAGTGTGATTTTTATCTGGTGTTTTAACACTTTCCACTGGTTTGTTTCCTTTGTGAAACCGTCAGTTATGGTGGACATGCACGTAGCAGAAAGAAAATTGAATTTCCTCTGCCAAACAGTGCATTGTGACAGCGTGTCACTGCCCGACCCCACAGCTTGCCACTATTGTGCTGTTTCATCTGTTTGTGATAAATGAGCAATATCAGTTTTTCCCTTCTGTTTCACTTTGACTGTCACAATAGATGTACGCCATATGACACTCCACCGGTTACAATCCCTGACCTTCTTTATTGAAGGTTCTCTTTGTCTTTTGATAATTGTTTTTAGAAAGCGTTAAACCATCCCCCCAGCCAGATAATGCAAAACCCAGTGAATACAGAATGCTTAGCATTGATTCCGCATACCTGACTATGACCTTTTCCAATCTGGAGTCCTACGCTGCCTGCCAGTTTGATGTGAACTGGCTAATCGATCTCCTTGAAGCCATGAGAGACCACTACCTTGTTTCTCACGCTGAAATCCCTGCCAGGCAGCCTGGAGCGTACCTGAGTTTCACTGTCGCCACTCACCGAATAATGAAACTTTTACCCTTTAATTGCCAGCTCCACAAAGAATGATCTGTTTAATTTGCTCTCATTAAATTCATCTAATCTAATGGACTAATTAGGGGCTTTGGATAGTACAGCAATCACCAGCGTGTACAACGCCTTTAGGGAGGAATGCATAAATGGATCATAAATATTTTACTGTGTCTACCTACATGCAGATTGCAAGGTGCCTAACATGCACCTTTGATGTGGCTTATCTTAACAAAAATGTCACTGTACAGTTATAACATGGTGTATTCTACAAAAGGTCTCAAAGTCAGCGCATAGGGCAAAAAAAAAAAAAACCCCTGCAAAAGCAACATTTTTCATTGATTGGCTGGATTATTGAAGACATCTTTCACTCAGTGGGAGAGAAAAATGAACTGTCACCCCCCACCCCCACACACAGACATACAGACACACAGACACAACACATACAGATAGATAAACACACACTAGATCGATGCAGGTCAGGGATGTTTTGCTGGTTTAGGGTTTGGCTTTATTAGATTGGGGAGATCGTAATAGACAGGCAGCTGTGTCATGATTCCATCCCCGTGACCCTGGGGCCAAAGGTTTATGTTTGACCCAAGGCAATGGGTGTAATGCTCCCACTGGCCCTCCTGGGAGACCTTGGACATCTTTAGCTGTGGGGGACTGGGGGGGGGATCTCTACCTGCAAGGAGTCACGGGAGATGGATAGAAACTCACAGTTTTGGCTTCAGAAATAGATTTAATTAAGCAGAGGCTCCATTGTGCTTCTTCTGTGGCTTTCAGCTTGTCAGCTTGAAGGGCAGTGGGCCCAAAGCTGCAATCATTCCATTTCACTTTTTCAACTGTTCTCCCAGCTAATTTGTCATGGCCGACAGTTATCCCTGGATATTAAATTAAGCAGCTGACATTTTGTGTACCGGGCGAGTCGACTGTGTCACCTTGAAAGTGTAGTGGTGGAGATGTGCAAGGGATGGCGCAGGCACATGTCTTAAACCCTGGCCGACAGATGACATTTCTGGGCCTACACTGGAAACCAGACGACAACACCTATAGTTAAAGAGCAAAGAAAGCGAGGAAAGAAAAGCAGCAATGCTTTTGTTCCTGTCACACTATTAGTGTTAATCTAATCCCAACGTTCTGGCCTGTGTGGAAAGCTGATTTCAAGTAATACACATTTATTGGAAACAGATGGGTGATTTTCTTCTTGAGATATTGATGTATTTTTTCTCAGTTTGTATTTGTGTATGTGCGTGTGTGCCTGCAGTGTATTTGCAGCCTGCTGTCCCTGTTTGATGGACTGATTTGGGTTCCATTATGTCGCCAGCGGGGGTTTAGTTCAGAGTTGTAGCTTTGGCACCACTCGCCCTGTGGGTGAGCAGACTCCATCTGCAGCAGGCGTATCCTAAACACAGTACAGCAGTGAAGGGTGTGGCACGATCTAAACGTAGCTTATGCAGCTTCTATTGATTTCCACATTTGAGTGCATCTCTATTATTGCTGATCACCGATCAGGACACAGCAAGCTGACACCAGGCCTTGGGCTGGCGGAGCACAGCTGTAGCCATCTGTTCAGTGACAGGCTGACTGCATTGTGTATGAGGAGCTATGCTACTTTGTTTAGAGAGACATCAGTGTGCTTGAGATTTTACACCTCTGAATGTGTGGCAGCGAACAGCTTCAGCTGTTAGTAAAAAACCTGATTACCTGGGCATGTTTCCAGCTCCAGTGCCCCTGATACAAAGTAGTTACAAATTATCTACGCAATTTGATTTAATCCAGAAAATGACAGATTTTGGATCAGGTAAACAAATAAATTAGACAGTTGTTAGTGAGCATTTCACAGTGGAATTTGAGGAAACAAACTTAGATGGAGGACGCACACACACGCGTGGTGGATTCAAACTCAGGACCTTCTTGCTGCGAGGCAGCAGTGCTGCTACACTGTGCTACCTGGGGCCTTTCTGTGTGGAGTTTGCATGTTCTGCGTGGGTTCTCGCTGGGTACTCCGGCCTCCTCCCACAGTCCAAAGACATGCAGTTACTGGGGTTAGGCTAACTGGTGATTCTAAATTGCCCATAGGTGTGAATGTGAGTGTGAATGGTTGTCTGTCTTTGTGTTAGCCCTGCAACAGACTAGCAACCTGTACCGCGTGTACCCTGCCTCTCACCCTATGACAGCTGAGATAGGCTCCAGCCCCCTTGCGACCCTGAACAGGATAAGCAGAAGAAAATGGATGGATGTGTGTGTATGTATATACACATACACATACATACACACACAGTACTGTGCAAAAGTCTTGAGTCACCCCTTATTTCTTTGTTTTACTGGGAAATATGTGCAGGAAATTATTGAAACATGCATACGTAGTATTTGTGCAATTCCAACAAGCTTCCAACAAGCAAGACACTTTTATTAACATTCAGCTGTAGATATACATGAGAAATTGCTCAAAAATCAACTATTGGCATATTTAAATAATAATGCTCCTCAAATAAATTAATGCTTTTTTCCTCTATAAAAAAAGACTCACAGCTGTCCTATTAAAATGTAAATGGAAAAGATACAGAGCAAAATAGCAAAAGGCTGACTGATTCTTTAAAAAGCTAGTTTGGTGAAGTCTACTTTACTGGAAAGTGCTTCCTCCTGTGTGTACTCCTCTACATCTAATACTCTGTGCAAATAACAAAACATGTAAACAGACTGAATGAACAAACTTCTATCCTTCAGTCAGCAGGGTTCTAGACAGGAAATCCACAGACATGTGCGCTGACGTATCACAGCAACAGGCCCACCCGCTCAATGCGGCATCTGCAAGCACAGAAAAAAGACCCACTTCTGCTATTAAGGTCACGTGACTTACGGTACAAACCAACTTCTGCTATCTAGTTGTGGTATGGCCAGGTACTCTTGCAGGTCCAGGCGATGCCAAAGCGTACGAACAGACACAGTACGAAGGCTGTATGTATATAAAAACACAGCGAAGGATTTCAGTTTTCCAAAACTCTCCGAAAGTCGCCAGGAAAAGTCGCTACTTTGACACGAGTCACTTTTTGAGAAAAAAAAGTCACCAGCGGGGTCCGAAAAGCCGCTAAATCTTGCGACAAAGTTGCTACGTTGGGAATACTGCCGTGCTGTCGCTTCCTGCATGATTTATGGGTGAAGCGGTGAAGGAGAGAGGCGGGGCAGTGTGAAGTTGTGCAGAGACAAACAGATATGATTGTAACACGACTATGTCGATATAAACGATATTGTTTCATCTTATATCGAGTATGAAAATATATCGATATTTCTTAAAAACTCGATATATCACCCAGCCCTAGTCTGAACTCTCTTTGGCAGTTTTCTTGTCATTTCTTTAAGTAGTCTTCTGCAACAGTTCTCCATGCTTCTTGAAGGACATTCAAAGCTCTTCTTTGGATGTTGGCTGTTTTTTGTTCCATTCTCTGTCAAGATAATCCCACTCTGCTTCAATAATGTTGAGGTCTGAGTGCATGTGTTTCTGTCCAGGTTTGCTTTTACTACATTGGCAGTGTGTTTGTGGTCATTGCCATACTGAAAAATGAAACCGTTGTCAATAGACACTTTCCAGATGGTCTTGCATGGTGGATCAAAGTTTGACGATACTTTTCTTTTCCCTTCCTTAAGAATGGCTTCTTGACAGCCACTCGTCCACTAAGACCATTTCTGATGAGACTTCAGTGAACAGTAAATGGATCAACTGAAGGACCAGATGCATCTCTCAGGTCCTGTGTCGGATCTTTGCTGGATTTTTTTCCCCTGACTTTTCAGACACTGTTCATCTGCTGCATTTTTTAGGTCTGCCACTTCTTTTGCCATCCACCTGTCCACTTTACTCAGTGTTTTTTTTTTTAAGGACACACTGCACAGCATGCTGAAATATGCCAAATTTTCAGCTAATAGCTCTTTGGAAGTCACCTTGTTGGCCTTTCATAAGCTTAAATTATACATAGGTCAGTATTACAGTGAGTGACTTGATAAACAAACAAACACAAAAACATTTCTCTGTAAATAGCCAGACTCTGAAAGTCTCTTATTTGGTTTTCAAGCCCCTATATAAGAAATTCTGTACAAGCGCTTCTATCAGGAAGAGTGCTAACTGTGGAAATGCAGTGCATCTTCATATGCCAAATCACATTCACACACATGCCGATCCGTTTGATAATCAAATATATGTTTTCACTAAATCTTTTTTCTTTAAGCCCACTAGGCTGAAATCTTGAACAAAGATCAACAAGTGGAAACACAGATGTGTTCCCAGGGACTGAGGACACCCCTGGGGTTAGAGTGTACTGACAACAGCCTAAGAAGGGGGCAAGGACATATGCCGAGACATTAATCTCTTAATAGAAAAAGAGCTTTGAACAGCTGGTGTTACGCCAAATTCACAGTCTTAATCTTGTCAACTTTCTGTTCACTTGCTCTGACTGTGAGCCTTATTGTGAACAACAGAGCTGTCACTGGAAGAAAATTGTCCATGTTTCATTGTAAGTGCCTTGTTAGAGCGAAAGAGCGTATTCAGCGGTGTACATGAGCTTATTTGTGTGTATGCACAGGGAATGCTGGTTCCCCACAGTGTCTAGCACAGTGCATTGCAGTGATTTTTTGCATCATTTCCCTCTTCCTCCTAAGCATAAAAACATGAATATTTAAAACTACATCAAACAAGCATTCATGAAATATTAAAATGTTCGAGAAAGAAGAAAATCTTTTACCCTGTCTCTTATTCATATGTATTTTGTAGCCTCTCTCTCTCACACACACACACACACACACACACACACACACTCTCTCTCACACACACACACACACACACACACACACACACACACACACACGTAAACACACATACGCACGCATGCACGTAAGCCCCCTCAAAATTTACCCACGGGTAAGAATGACAAACCTTCCCCTCTCTATCCACTCTTCTGTGGTATCAGCACATTGCTGCATTAAGTACCAGAGGCGAACATGCAAGAAGGTTCAATAATTTACCCCGGATTGAATTTCTGGCAAAACACATTATTCGAAGTCTTGGTTTGTCGATGTCATGTTGTAAAAGATGCCAAACAGATGTGTCACATTTCAGGACGGCATGTGCTGTGTGAGAACTTGGCTTTCAGAGGAGTGACTCTCTTTCTTTCCTGTTTAGGAAGATGTGTCTTGGCTGAAGGATTAAACGCTGACATTCAGTTGTGTATATAATGTTTTATGTTGATAGGGCAAAGCAAATCTGTGTCGCTACCTCGTTCTTTGTAATGCCCTCTCTTTGTGATTCCCCCCTGTACTGTACCTCTGTTTATTTCTCTGTCTGGCTAAGAGCTATAGAGGCTGTGCTAATCAGTGTAGCAGCAGCTCTGAGCAGATGATGCCGTGTTTTTAGAAAAGATCCTGTTAAGCATGCATTAAAATAAAAACGTGTAGGGGTAAACATCTTGCTCTTACTTCACCCAAAATGTGTCACGCCACGCCAACCACATCGCCGACCTGACAGTGTTATCTCTGCAGCTTTAACCCTTTTGCACTATTTGATTCTGATGTGGCTTTTACTCGTACGTCAGTTTCAGTTTATCTTGAGCTCTCATCAGTATCACGATCACCATTGTCCTTAATTAGTATTCAGCTACTCTGTTGTAAATTCAGTGGAACCCTCTGTTTTAACAGCAGCACTGGTTGAATTGACTTGTTGGATTATGCAGAGGCTGAGGTTATGTGATGCTTATGTCATTGTGCTGCCATATGGTATGAGAGATTAATGGAAGAAGAACTCTTATAAGGCTGTATGGCACATTGATTCTGTCACTTTTGCAATGATGCATTCAATGTTGTGCTTCTGCTTGCAGTATTTCAATACATTTTTTACCCAGTCTTGTCTTTCAACCTTACAGTATGTAGGACAAGATGGGCTACATTGAAATGATTAAAGAAGATGCCAATTTTTGTTTGACGCGAACCTTTCTTTTAAATACATCTTTTCCTTCATCTTCTTTCCCCGGTCGTCTCGGTCAGGGTACGGCGCTTAAGAGAATGAAAGGGAGAGCAGTCATACTGTAGGCTAAATCTAATCAAAGGGAGAAGTGCTTTTAAATGTCTTTTGTTCCCTTGGGCAAAACATTTGCGGGGTCTCTCAATTCTAGCCAGTGCATCCTGCCCAAACTCCACGGCTGCTAGATGCAATTAATATTGAGCGGATTCCCTGAACCGTGCTCCACTCATATAATAACACTGTTAGAACAAAGGTTAATGCTTTGAATTTAATCTCTGTCCTCGTCATTTTCAATGGAGATGTGAGATGCAAGTGAGGGGTGGTGGAAATGTTGAGGGGGGCAGTAGGTCTGGAGAGAGATTGGTAGTCAGTGGGGGGCTCAGACGGAAGCAAAATTAATTACTGGTCTCTATAAATTCGATGTCATGTCTCATTTTCCCTAATCCTCTCTGCCTTTCTCACTTCCTAGCGGTGCTAACAGAGAAGCTTGGGAAGGCTAATGAAAAGGCCTCTTAGATGCTAATGGGAAATTAGCCCTTGTGTCACATTTGGAAGCGTTTTTGGAAGAGTGGAGTTGCTGCCTACCGAGTGAGAAGGTGGCCAGAAGGTAGCCTGGACTGCTGCTGCTCTTCCAGTACAAGAGAGAATTTAGGACTCTCTCTTATTTTCCCATTGCTTTGTAGCCATTATCGTGTGACACAGGCCCAGATATTACTATTCAGAGAGTCACTTTGCTTTCTCTTTAAGGGGATTTATTGTTTTGGATTGTGAATAATGACCTGAATGTAGTTTCAACACTCTTTGCTTGTATTGTAAGACTGGACCAGAGTCAGGTTTAACAACTCACTAGGATTATTGTCTGATCGGGCCTCAGACACAAACATACTGAGTCACTTGCCTGGATGAAACATCCCTTCACTAGTGATTCCAAACAGACATGCGGGGGGAAAAAAGCACATTTATTGTTGGGGCTTTGGATCCCAGAAACAGCGTCTGTTTTAGGTTTCAGTGTACAGTATGTTCCAAAAAAAAAAAAATTCAGTCTCTAAAAGAAAGATACAATATGTCACAAGTTGCATGCAGGATCAGCCTCATGGTAGTGATTTATTATACTTCCAACAATGTGACTTTCCCAGCTCTATGAATAAATGACTGGATGACAAATCTGTTTAATTTCTGTCTCTTTGAAGAGTCTTCCATGTGTCCAGAACATTACACAAATACATATCTGAATTTAAAAATATATAGCAAAAACAGACTGGCCAGTTGTGTTGCTATTTTACAACTATGTACTGTCAAAGAGAATGAATAATCTGAAGTATTTATGGGTGTTATTTTCTAAGCTACAGACAGACTTGAGTAGTTCTGTCTCATTCTTCTTTTTCTTTCCCTTTACTTTTTTCTAACAGCCAAAGAGAAATCCCAGTGCTCGACTCGTGCAGTTTATTCCCACAGCAAGGAGAGAAAAAAAATATTGAATAGAAAAACAATAGTTGCTCCTGAGAAGGCAGCCAGCCAGAGTGTAACATGTGCGTTTATGTAAAACTTATAATCCAATTAACAAGTACAAAAAAGCCAGTGATCACTCTATTATGGGAATACAAAGGAGAGAGGTGCCATGTTCGGAAAACTGCTCATGTGGAAAAAATGCTAATGGCGTGAAATGAGTGTGTCTGGTAATGTGTTTGAATAAAGCCTCATGCTGTGGTAAAAGACTTGAGCACTGATAGCTCTTTTACCTCCTTCTCTCTGCAGGCATACTTCCGACAGGGTGTTGCCCTTCAGTACCTTGGACGCCATGCCGACGCACTGGCCGCCTTCGCCTCTGGGCTGGCCCAAGACCCCAAGAGCCTACAGCTTCTGGTGGGCATGGTAGAAGCTGCCATGAAGTCACCCTTACGAGGTGAGAAATGTTGCACCTAAAGCAGGTCTTTGTGCATGTGTCACTGTCTTTCTGCTTCACCTTCTTCACGTTTTGTCCTACAGCAGCCTAAAAGCCTGTCTCAGAGATAATCCTCACTCGGTCAATAAGTGTTTTGAGGTGACTTTACCTGTCAGTTTTGTACCTGTTTTGTGGGCAGGCCATCTCTCTATCTGCCCATCTTCCTGTCTCTGTGAGTGACTGGTGGTGTCAAGTACTTACCTTCGGACTCTAAGGCATGACGCCTGCAGCTTCAGCATATTTTATTGTCAGTCAGGCTGACACACATTGATAGCCTGTTATCTTAATGAGCATCCAACACTAATACCATTGTCTGTTTCTGCCCCTGTATAAGCCCTTTTCTTCCTAAAGCTGAGTGGATTTATAAGTAGTGTATTCAGGCCAAGATTGTCACTAAAATGTGTTCTTTTTGTTATGCACTGTTATCCGTTGTATCAAGCAACTGCAGCGACCGGATTGTCCATGAGTAATCCATATGGCACAGCCTAATGAGCCTCAAACAAACCTGGCAACAGTTTTACTTCAGATGACCACTGCAGAGGATGTAATATGCTTCAGATCTAGATGGCACAGATTGCCAACATGGACTGAGTCATCCTACAGTCTTGCTTTGTCATCACCTCTTTGCCAAACTGTTCTGATGACCTGCCTCTGAATAAATGTGGCCTTGTTGTATAATCCAAAAATTACTGCACTATGCAGTGGATCAGTAGCTCAGAGGTCCTTTGTTCAGTGAGGAATCAGTATTTATGTGATTGAATGCCATGCTCCTCTGAATATTCTTGTGCAAATGTGGAGAAAAAAAATATTGCAAAGAGAGAAAAAGAATGGAAAGCCCATCTTAGCGACAGTGAGCATATAAGCCTGGCATTGGAACCAAAACAAAAAACGGCTTTGGGTGTGAGCCCAGACCTGAGCATTATGGACCAGAATGGGTCCTCTTAGTAGGGTAGACCAACATTTAGCCCAAGCCACTTAATCTCTTAATTGTTTACCCTATTTCCCAGAGTGCCAGGCAACCACCAGAGGACCTAATCCAAGGTGTGTTGAGGAGAGGTAGTTAGGTCAAAGGATTAAGAGCAATGATCCTCTCAGAGGGACTCCTGGCACACAGGGACGATAATCAATGTTACGCCAGCAAACAGGGAGGATAATCAGTGTTACTCAGCCAAAGTCCCCTGATAAGTGAAAGAAAGGTAGGCGAGCATTGCCTTCTTTCCTTCAAGGCTCAGAATGCCATGTTCCTGTCTGCCACGTTTATTAGCCACATAGTGATCCAGGATTCAGTTTGTTACCTCTGCTGCCATTTTAATTGGAACTAATCAATGCCAAATTGCATTTATCAAAGCACTTTGAAGAAGCATTTATCAAAGTATGTATCAAAAAAAATTGCCTGTTAATTGTGTAAAAGCCTAATTATATAATCATTATTCTCTTCTTGGACTTCTCACTGACTTGCTCTTTTGGTAACAACATTGTTATTACAGTGAAAAACTTTAAAGTTCACTTAAATTTCTTATGTATTTCTTAAATGAACACTGCATGTTTTTCCTCATCAGTGTATAAACCATGTCGCTGATTTACTGACAAGAAACAGTTGATTATATCTGGTTGTGTCTGCAGTGCTCACTTATCTCAGTCGTTAATCTCACCACTGACACTTCAAACTTATTTTCCAACTTCTCAGATCACTGTTAGGTTTATGGTTTGCCACTGGGTGAAGAGATCCAGCTGATAACATTTATTCAAAATAAACAAATCCCTGAATAAGGAAAGCAGGAGAAACCTAAGAGAATTGAATAAAGGCGTTTGTCTTTTGATAAATGATTCTTTATCATGTACAATTCAACCCAACAAAGGATTGCCACAAACATGCCGACTGGTGCAGTTGCACCTCTTTCTCCTTACTGTACTTCAATGTCTCACTGTGTGCAACTTACAATCTTCTAAGCAGCAGTTTTTCCTGTAACATCAGCATCGTATATCACTAATATAAGCTGTGCCAAGTCAGCCTCTTATAATTTCATTTATTTAATCAGAATTAGAATACTTCATGAATCCCAGGGGGAAATGGTGTGTTTAGTGTGTTTCAGTCTCATGGATAATATTCCTACCATTCATCAAAAAAACAAAAATAGGGTTTTAACTTGAAGCTCAGTCCAGATGAACAATAAACAACATTGTTTCAGGGTGTGGCAGCTATTGACCCAGGCTGGATCTATTGCTATTAAAAGAAATTCCTTTAACTAGAAATGTGCATTAGCAGTTACCCTACTTAGGTCAAAGTATCTTTGATTTTACATTATAAGCACATCTAAAAATACTGGATAGATACTGTAGTTGAAATACAGCAGCTAGCTAAGATTCAAAAGAAAATGTAAATTATTTTGGTTTAAGTATGACCAGCAGTTTAATTATTAGTTAAATGCATGAATTGACAGTTGAAAGAGCAAAACAGAAGAATTTCTTTCTTTCTTGCTTGCTTTCTTTGACTGGGTTGTGAGGCCATAATGCTATCTTCTTCTCATGAAAGCTTCCAAACTAACTTTTTAAAATTCATTTAAAACTACCAAATCACACAAAACTACATTTAATGATGAAGCAGTCCCAAAGAGCCAGCAGCAAAATAGAGGGGACTGATTGGAGTGAAATCCTCACAGATGGAGACATAGATAGTGGATGTGATATACTCGTATAAAAATTAATGAAGTGATCGCATAACTCACTAGTAGGAGGAATAAAAAGAAAAGTTACTACCCTGCCCTGGCTGGATGATTAATGTAGGACATTGATGAAAGATAGGGACAGGCTGCTTAAAAAAATATGTTGAAACTGGGTCTTATGGAGCAACCAAAAAAATCACCTTTATGAGAAATAAAATAATAGAAACTATATGAAATGCTACAGCAAATTTCTTCAGATAACTGAAGGTAAAAAAAGGGAAGTGGAAAAATGGGGCAAACTATTAATAAAACAGCCAATAGACAATAGAATCAATAAGATCTAGAACCCAAAATAAATATTAGTGAAAAATCCAACCTTCATAGGTATGGAATTTAATATTTTTCTTTTAGATCTGTCCATGAAATCACTTTGTTTGATGCGACTTACAGTAAATAGCTGTTAACTCTTAATAATTATTATTTACAGAGGAAATCAACATGAAGTCATCAGTATTATTAATTCCCCAAAAAGTTTCAAAGCTAAGGCTGCCTTTGTTTTTTTTTTAAACTGTATAAGAATGCTTTAGTATGTCCAGTTACATATTTGGTTAATCTGTCTTTTAAGTTGCTATGATTGTCCTAAGTTTGGGGAAAAAACAAATATGACTAATTGTGGACTGATTCATATCCTCCCAGTCTTATTTAAGGTAGAAGAAAAGTAGAAGCCAAATTGCTGACTAACCATCTAAATGATGGCTACACTCCTTTACATCCATTGCAGTTTGGATTTTGCACCCACCATTCCAAAGGATGGCATTTCAAACCTTTATCACAAAATGCATGTCTTGTTGTTGGCTTAATAGATTTAAAGAAAGCCATCCACCACCAACTTGTGAACAAGCTTTTTTGTGAATTCAATCCTTTCTTCCAGTAGAGGTCAATGTTTATGTACTGACAGTACCAAACATCCTTATCTTGAATGCACTGTAGGGGTCCCTCAATTCAGTTCAGTTCAGTTTTATTTGTACAGCACCAAACCACAACAAACAGTTGCCTCAAGGTGCTTTGTATTGTGGGTAAAGACCCTACAATAACACAGAGAAAACCCAACAGTCAAAACGACCCACTATGAGCAAGCACTTGGCGACAGTGAGAAGGAAAAACTCCCTTTTAACTAGAAGAAACCTCCGGCAGAACCAGGCTCAGGGACGGGCAGTCATCTGCCACGACCAGTTGGGGCTGAGGGGAGAGAGACAGGACTAAGGCATACTGTGGAAGAGAGACAGAGATTAATAATAACTAATGATTAAACACAGAGTGAATTATAAACAAAGCAAAAAAGTGAATACAAAGAAACAGTGCATTATGGGAACCCCCTGGCAGCCTAGGCCTATAGCAGCATAACTAAGGAATGGTTCAGGGTCACCTAATCCAGCCCTTTTTTCCCCCTCACTCATCCTTATATGTTTTTTGCTATTGTTTCCGTCTTTTTCATGGCAGTACCTCCAGAAGGGGGTGGCATGGCCACAGTTCACCTATCTCCCCATGTTTGTTTGTCTTCTTGGATGGGTGTTCTGTTAACTGTAATATCCCCATTGTGGGATTAATAAAGTATCATTCATTCATAACTATAAGGTTGATAAAAAAGGAAAATTTTAAGTCTAATCTTAAATTATAGAGAGGCTGTCTCATCTCCCGAATCCAAGCTGGGAGCTGGTTCCACAGAAGAGGGGCCTGAAAGCTGAAGGCTCTGCCTCCCATTCTACTCTTAAGTATCCTAGGAACCACAAGTAAGCCAGCAGTCTGAGAGCAGGTGCTCTATTGGGGTGATATGGTACTATAAGGTCTTTGAGATAAGATGGGGCCTGATTATTCAAGACCTTGTATGTTAGGAGAAGGATTTTAAATTCTATTCTAGATTTAACACGGAGCCAATGAAGAGAAGCCAATATGGGAGAAATATGCTCTGTCTTTCTAGTCCCTGTCAGTACTCTGGCTGCAGCATTTTGAATCAGCTGAAGGCTTTTCAGGAAGCTTTTAGGACAGCCTAACAATAACAAGTTACAATAGTCCAGTCTAGAAACAATAAATGCATGAATTAGTTTTTCAGCATCAGTCTGAGAAAGGATTTTTCAAATTTTAGAAATATTGCACAAATGCAAAAAAGCGGTCCTACATATTTGTCTAATATGTGCATTGAAGGACATATCCTGGTCAAAAATTACTCCCAAGATTTCTCAGTGTTACTGGAGGCCACGGTAATGCCATCCAGAGTAAGTATCTGGTTTGACACCATGTTTGTAAGATTTGTGGGGCCAAGCACAGGAACTTCAGTTTTATCTGAATTCAGAAGCAGGAAATTAGAGGTCATCCAGGCCTTTATGTCTTTAAGACATTCCTACAGTTTAACTAATTGATGTGTGTCATCTGGCTTCGTGTATAGATAAAGTTGAGTATCATCTGCATAACAATGAAAATTTATGCAATGCTTTCTATTAATACTGCCTAAGGGAAGCATGAATAATGTAAATAAAATTGGTCCTAGCACAGAACCCTGTGGAACTCCACAATTAACCTTTGTATGTGAAGAAGACTCCCCATTTACATGAACAAATTGGAATCTATTAGATAAATATGATGCAAACCACTGCAGTGCAGTACCTTTAATACCTATGGCATGCTCCAATCTCTGTAATAAAATGTTATGGTCAACTGTATCAAAAGCTGCACTGAGGTCCAACAGGACAAGCACAGGCTCCATACCTGGACCACTTTACTTACATATTATAAAATAATGATTTATCTATATGCCATAATATCAACAATTTAGTCTAATCTTTACACATGTATAAGACAGCTAAGAAGCATCCTTAATTCTCACATAGGAATTGACTCATCTTCAGGAATGGCTTACTAAATCATGTCTTTTTTACTAAATACTAAAAGACAGTTTGTATAGTGTTTACAAAACAAACAATAGAGGTGGCACACTCTAATGAGGGAGGAGTTTGGCATTAAACGAGTTTGTATATCTTGGTCTTGGACTTAATATAAAAACTTTTAATTTGCAGATATTTTCCAACATTGTAAAATGTAACTTGCCTAATTTGCTTGAAATTATGTATTTTCTGAAAGTCAGTGCAACAAGCATGTTTTCACATATTCTGTAGTTTTTGTGACCTGCCCAGAAACTACAGATTTAAATTGCCATCCATTCATCCATCCATTACAGCTGTCATAGAGCAAAAAGCAGTATACACTCTGGACTAAATATAAGCAGTTTTGCTAAAATCCTGATATTTACATCTTATAATGATATCCCTGTTTAAAAAATAAAGAAGAAAAGAAAGAAATGAATGGTATGTGGGTAAAAATGATTTCTAAGTGTAAAGAAATGAGCAGATGTTAAACAATGTAGTAGCTATAAGTATTGACTTATGGTTGAAATTCTGTGCCAATACTGATGGTCCATAGAAAAAACTATGAAACAATAAATTAGAAATTGTAAGATGAAAGCTGTCCAAATACAGTTTTATAATTACTCATCTGAACATGAAAGCTAATAAAAAGGAATATTTTTCTTTTAGTTTATCTAACAGGGCCATGTGGGTACTAAGATGAAAAAGGTTGGGAACCACTGCAGCCTAACAGCTGACCTCCCTGGAGACAGTAAGGAAGGGCAGATTTTTTTTTCTGCTGAGAGGATTAGTATGATTTTATTCTGTATTTTTCCTTTTGTCAACAAATTCAGTGAAATGATCAAACCAGACAATGAACTGTTCCTACTAAAGGGAGGGTGTTAGTGTAGCTTATTTTTTTAGTGGCATAAAATTGCATTGTTGATCAATAAATCACAGTGGGAACATTATTGTTCACTTCAAAGAAAGTAGAACAGCCAAAAAATTTTGATTGCATACCAAATCCACTGCTAAAAAAAAATTTAAAAACGCACAGCTATCCACAGGGGTCTTTTTTGAAAATGGAAGTATAGGTTTTACCTGTTTGTTTGTTTGTTTTTTTAACACAAGGTTACCGTTGACAGGGTTGGTAAAACCATTTGCTTTTGGTCTTTGATATTGAGATTTGGTCCATGACTTGTATTTGTCTTGTCATAAACACAAATTTACATTAATTTTAAGTGGATAAGATGTAATGCCAATGCTAATCTTATCCAGTGATATTGTATTGTAAATCAGTTTCCATAAAATGAAGGATTAAAAATTTAAGAGTATTTTTAAGCTTCACTAGTCTCACTGCAGACACATTTGCAAATTCAGAAGGGAGAGTGCATGACTTATTATTTTATTCACATGAAATGGAAGACTATGATGCATTAGCGATACTGGATGCATTCTTGCTCTCTACAAATGCTGTCACTAAGGTATGGCTCTGGCTGCAAAACCAACATTAAAAAGGCAAAAAGGGAGAAAAAAGCACAATGTTGTCACATCCTGTTGTGTAGTTACTGCAAGATGAAGTCATGGACAAACAAAGTCCTTGAAAGACATTTCTAAGGCTTTGGGGCTCCAGCGTTTTCTCCATTTGTGGATAATGTCCCTCATCGTGGGGTGAGAGCCATTATTCACAAAATGGAGAAAACCTGGAACAATTCAATTCAATTCAA
>JAMQGT020009613.1:0-18469 GCA_024447675.2 Pterophyllum scalare | reverse complement strand
CTTGTTATGTGCCTGTTACCTTTCGGTTCAGCGTATTTCTGTGGGTCTTTCTCTGAACCTTAACTGCTTTTTCGCAAATTTTCAATCCAGTCCACCATCTGATCATTTTCAGATAAATGTTTTCGCTTGTTTGTTTGTTTAAAAAGGCCCCCGATTCAAGGGATGAACCACTGTTGTGTTTACACAAGACAGACAACCTAGTAAAGAACCAATTTTAAATCGTATCTTCAGGCACTTTGTTACAGGCAGCCTGTTGCAAAAACACAGTTTGTTCCCATTTCTTTAGTTGAATCTGTGAAAAATGCCAAAGATACTATGACAGATAGTTTGACAAGCATACAGTAATGTTTTTGCATGAACAAATTTATTCGCAAAGAGTTATTAGCTGAAAACTTGGCATACCTCAGCACAGCGTGCAGTGTGTCCTGAAAAAACTGACAAAACTGAATAAGAGGAGGATAAAAGAATAAGTGGCTGACATAAAAAAAACTATCTTTAGCAGATGAACTGAAAGTTATGTCTAGACCTGGCTTCTTTTTTATGGGAACGAAGAGCATTTCAGTTGTTTTGCACATCCATCCATCTTTATAAGCTCCCCTGAGTAAAGAGCGTGGCAGGTAACGATGAAGCAGAAATTTAGGAAATGTTACATTTAAATCATGTCAAACTTACATAAAGTCACATTTATAAACAACCAAAGTACTATATTCTTAAAAAAGAAAGAAAAAGAAGAGAAAAGGATAAGAAAAACATTAAAAATGATAACGCTATGCATAAAGTAGCAACGCAGATAAAAGCAAATGTTGAAAGTGGGTTTTAAGGTGTCACAAAGAAGCTTGTTGTTGGATGTGTTTGCTTTTTATTTTTCTGCAGTGTAACAGTGTAATGCTTTCTTCCTGTTAAAGGGGAATTTTCCCTTACCACCGTTGCTTGCTCATATACGGTTGTGAATGTTTCTGTCTAATATTACAGGATCTTTACCTTACAATATACGGCAGCTTGCAGTGACTGTTTTGTGAATTGGTGCTGTACAAATACTACGGCAGAACCAGGAAAACAAAAACAGAAAAAACGGTATTCTGATTTTTTCACAGCTTTACTGTTGACCTTACGCTTGTACTTAAAAACTCAAAGGAACCTGAATGTCTTTGTCATTGTGCCAGTGCTAGCTTATTCTGTGAGTGTCCAAGTGAAATCAATTGGGTAATTAGAGGGTGAACATGAAGCTCCATATGAATAAACAGTATCATGAAAAAGTATTTCCAGATTTATTTTTTGCTTTTTGCATATTTGTCACAATGTTTCCAGAGCGTCAAACATTTTTTATATTAGCCAAAGATAACCCAGGTAATTACAAAATACAGTTATCAAAAGATTATTTCATTCATCAAGGGAAAAAAACCCACCTGGCTGCGCGTGAAAATTAATTGCCTTCCTTGTTAAATCATGATTTAAGTGTGATTAACCACGCCTGATTACTGCAGACCTGCTGAACCAAGAAAATACTGAAAAAGGACCTGTCTGACAAAGTGGCACATCATCATCATCATCATCACAGCATCTAAAGGAATCAGATGAGTGACATCAGTGATATCTGTCAGTTTAATATTAAAATGTTTTATGACTTGAAACAGTGTGACAAATGTCGCAAAAAGAAAAAGGAAATCAGAAAGGGGCAAATACTTATTTACACCACTGTATGTGTGCCCTCCAAGTTTTTGGGACCACGCAAACTCAATACCACAGTGCAGCAGCTGCATATGCATTCTTCAGGTGGTACCATGGTATCATAGCTATCCATGTCTGTGTCCACAAGTAAATATAATCTAGACCTTAGGAGAGGAATTGCTGACCTGCAATTGCATAAAGTCTGTACTGATACTGTGATGAACGCTGTTACAAATCACTATTTACAAAGCTGACATGAGTAAAGTAAGACATTACTTGTAATGATTAAAAATGGCAACATTATTCATGAGGTTTTGATGCCGATTGTAGGGAAAAAATGAAAAAAGAAAAACAAAACTGCTTTAACTATCTTGCTTTATTCATTCAGGGTGGCTCAGGAGGTAGAGCAGGTTCATGTACAGATGGATGTATTTCAGGGTGAATACCGCAGTGCCAGTTCGATGTGATGGGCTATTGTCCAGTGTTGTGTTAAAGTCTGGCTTTAAGGCCTAATTATCACTTTGGTTATGTTTATGTGTACTGACTAAAGATGAGGCATATGTAATGCAATAAAGCATGCATGATCACTGTCCATCACAAATGACTGTTAGGGGGTATGTTTGGTCTTTGAGAATCTGCGATATCAGGGGTGTTGCAGTCTGCTGTGCTTCTTAAACAGTACACTCAGTGCACAGAGAGCAAGTCTGCTGCCTGCTGCAAGTCCAGGGGCCCCAGAGCAGATTTATTCTGCTATCATCCCTATAGATATAACAAATATAACAAACAGTCCCTCTGTTTATATCTGCTTTCTGCAGTCCTGTTGCAGATTCCTGTGTACAATGATCCTAATAATGCCATATGTTGCAGAAAAGGACCCAAACACAGTACTAGTAGAGGGAGAACTTGATAAACAAAAAAATAAAAATAAAATAAATCCAAAAAGCCCCCCACCCCCCACCCCAACCTTTAGATGGAGTAATCCCAAACAGAAGATCAACTGCAGACACCAAAGGTCTTAAATAAAAGCAAATAAAGCAAACGGGGAAAACAAAACAGATGAAAGGCAGCGAGTACACAGAAGGGTGAGGGGGGGGGCAGAGCAGAGACAGCTGGGAAAACAAAACAGACTTACTCAATCAGATAATAAGACGCAGGGAAATAAAACTAAAGCATGGCACATGAGATAAATGACTATCAACATAAAACAGGAAGAAACAAGATACAAAGAAACACCACGGAGGCGACACTAAACTAAAACATGGAAACTAGTACGAATAACTAACCAAAGCAGAAACCAGAATACAAAGTAACCATAATTAACCAAATAAATAAACCTCATACCAAATGAAGACACAAAATGCAGAGGAAAGAAAAAGCCCTGCAACTAAGCAACAGGAAATGAGTAGAATAAACAGTAGAAACAGCAAACAGACTCAAGCAAGGCTAAAATATATGGGAGTGACAGTTACAGAAGCAAAGAAAAGCTGGACTACGTGAATTCCAAACACCAGAAGTAGAAAACCACGAACAGAGAACATTCAATAATAAGCCAGAATTCAAACTCACAGCAAACCAAAGATTAGGGTTCAAAAACCCCGGACCGTGACACATATTTAGCACTAATATTTTTTTGCTTGCTCTGCTCACAGCTAAAAAGAGACAGGCCATAACTAAAGGGCAAAACATTTAGTGTTTTGAAGTGGGAGGCTGTTGTTGCACAAGCGTTGCAGGTTGAGCTTAAAATCCTCACTGACATCCACTTTTCATTTTCCAGCACAAGTCCTGAATCAGAGTTGACACTGTGTCCAGCCAAGACACAAGTAAACTGGAAACAGAGCCAGTCTCTCATGTATGAGAGCACAGAGTCACAACGGCAGTTGACGTGTTGGATTTGTACTTTGAGCGTATATGAATAGCATCGTTTGTCACAGAAGTCTTCAAACTGATATTTATTATTGGTGTCTTCAGTCCGGTGGGAGGTCTGCTTTCAGTCAGAAAACTTTCTCATTTTTCTTGACTTCGAGTAAGTTCTCCATGTTATTCAACAAGAACCTGAAATACTTCAGTCCTAGATGAAATATGAAACAATGGATCCCTGGGCACAGACAACAAAAACACTCCCCTCTTGTCTCACAGGGGGGCAACTCCCCGTCTGCTCATTTAGCATCTGTTCATGGTTGTTTGAGGTCTCATTCTGCTCATTTAGTGTCTCATATTATTCCTTTTCTGTAGTTTCTCTGTGGTCATTTTTTATCACATTTTATTTATTTTGCAACTCTTTATGGTTACTTTGTGTCTCATATTGGTCATTTTTGCCTTGTCATTTATGAATTACTTTGGTAAATTTGTGGCAAGTTTCGCAAAGTAAAATGATAAATTTCCGCAGATCTGGAACTCTGTGTCTCTTTGAGGTGTCACTTTTGGGACATGTTGTGTCATAAACTTGAGCAGTCTCCATGCATTTAAGAGATGGTTCATTCTCAGGTTCACTTATGATTAAGCCACTTTGAAAATAAAACTCGCCTTTTGTGGGTGCAGTGTGTGTGTGTGTGTGTGTGTGTGTGTGGGTGCGTGCACACACGTGTATGGATGTTAAACAAAGTGCTTCGACATAGATAAAAGTATATGGATGTGTGTGATTGGGTGAAGTGAAGACTTTGAGTGCAAACATTCAACAGAACGGAGCTGTGTTAGCACCGGTCCATTTACCATCTTTTCAGTAGAAATGAAAATCAGGTCCATGCACGTGTGTAAAAGTTTCAGATGGTTGAGATTTCTAAAAGAGGACCATGCATTTGCACATCATTATAAGTCGCATAAAAACAGTGTGTATGCACTTTTCCGTTTCTGTGCACTCAGTCAATTCATGAATTTTTGGAATTTTATGCATCTGTCCTCAGAGCTTTCAGAGTCGAAATGAATGTTCACCATAAATAGGAAAATGGAGCATGAGGATTACTGCAGATTCATTTATGAAATGCTTTTATTTAAATGACCTTCTTCCACCTTCGGCTCATAATGAAATGAAAAGAATGCTCAGTGGATGTGAGTGCACAGCTGAAATCAAGGCTGTTGTTTAGAGTCAGGCTTGGAAACAGAACATGTTAAGAGACAATGAGCTTCCTTGTCAGAAGAAAGAAAATTATCCACCACCGTTTGCAGTTCTGCATCATGAAGCACTAATAGAAGCCCTGTAGATAAAATTCAGGCACAGGTGCAAACACTTCCAGAGAATAAGGTGGCATAAATTTATTTTGCAGATTCCCAGTCAGACAAAATGTAGCTATGAGTGAAATGTGACGCCTGCTGGATGCGGCATTAAATTAGCCCATTTTGTTTTTGCTCTTGCTCGCTTGCCAGGTTTCTGATAACATATCCAATATAGAGCTGGCAGCAAATTAATGGCTCCTGACATAATAAACAGAACTTGATACTGTTTGTTTAGCTGGTGGGTGTGAAAGCTATTCACTTCATAGATATTGGCAACAGGCTTGCAATTAATTCATGGACCATCAATATCTGTAGTAAACGGCAACTGCTGTAAATATTTACACTTTTCTAATGTTTGACCATAAATAACATCAAACAGATTAACAATTACATTTTGCTCCAGAATGTACGCTTAATGCTGGTATACTGTATATTAAATAGATAAAACTGTAGAAGAAACATTTCCCCTCCTTATCAGTCTATATTCACATAATGAATATGCATTTTCATTCCATTTTATTGTGCCATCCATCCATCCATCCATCCATCCATCCACCCATCCTCTACTTCTTACTTGGGTCCATGTCACAGAGCAGTAGAAACAGATACACCCAAACCCTCCTCTCTACCCAGCCACCTCCTTCAGCACTTCTGTGGGACACAGAGGGGTCTGCCCTGAGGTTTGTGTAACTTTTTGGGTGTATAGCCATGATTGCCTCCTCTTCCTGTGGGACTCAAGTGTGGGCTTCGTGGGACCCTCTGTAGTTCTCCCCACGGATATTCTCTAGATAAAATGAAATCATTCTAAAAGATTGTTAAGGAAATCCTTTTTCCTTGAAGAACATCTGGACCCACTTCAATTTGCTTATAGGCCAGGCAGGCGAGTGGAAGACGCCACAGGAACCCTTTCAAATATGATTTTTAAAGATCTCTGGGGCACGAAAACCTTCATAAAGTTACATTTTTTTTAATGATTTATCATCTGCTTTTATCTGTATTCAACCACATATTTTGGCTAAGAAATAACAGTGCTTTAATGGTATTGACTCTGGCCTCATATGTTGGCCGATAGACTTTTTAACTGTATGTTCTCAGCGGGCTAGGGTCATGGGGTTCTTTCCAACATCCTCTCTTCACCTTCATCGTCTCCTCAGGGCTGTGTTCTTTCACCCCTTTTGTTTATTTTATATACCAGTGATTGTACCCACAGCATTTATCCACATTTTAAAATTTGCTGATGATTCAGTTATTGTGTCCCTCCAAACCAGATCACGAGCCAGTGGTCAGGGATTTCACTGACTGGTGTGAGTCCTCCTTCTAAAAGATTAATGTTTCTAAAACAAAGGAGATGGTAACGTGGCACCAAATAATGTTGCTTCTGAACTGCTGAGAGTGTGTTGGAGAAATTCTCGTAGACAGCGCCTTTATAAGTAATATAGCTTATTACAAAAGCAACAATGTCTTACATTCATCCGGTTGACGATCGGGAGAGGAAATAATCGTCCTGCTCGTCAAATAAGAGGATTACAAGAGTTTTGTACCTTCATATCCATGCCCACATCTTGGTTTGCATCAAACATGATATCTCATGGAGAATCCGGCTTCAGCTAGTTTTCAGTGTATGTGAGAGACTTGGTATGAAAACATTTCCATATCTGGCTAATGTCACGTAAGGGGGCCTCAGTGTCTAAGCTTCCTTACTGATGGAAGCATGTGTGGATCTTAAACATACACATCCTTATAGACAAGACACTAAGTAAGTGGGGGTTTTCACACAGAGAGAAACAGGGCCTCTCAACTCAGGAAAAAGGCTTCATATCTGATATATCCCCTAGAATAGCAAAAACCCCTATGTGAAATATCAGACATGTAAAACATTAGATACTACAATAGTCATTGATTTTAGAAGAGACAGTGCCATCACCGTGCCTGTGGTTGTTCCTGGTGAAGATGTCGAGGTCGTGAACCAGTACAAATACCTGGGAGCGATCCCTGACAACAGGCTGACTTCTGAAGCCCACAGAGATTCACTTTTTAAAACGACTCATTGTTTTTATCGTGATTTGAATGTGGACTGTACTTTTGTGGGAATGTTTTACTCTTGATTTATTGAGTCTGAACTTACTGTCAACTTCATCTGCTGGTTAGGACTTTTAACATTTAAGAACAGGAACAAGTTGTTGGGAATTGTAAATGTGTGCAGAAAAACTGCTGGCACAGCCCTGAGCAACCTCACTGACTTGCACAAGGTGAGGTCAGTGAATAAGGCCGGAGTGTTCCTGGCTGATTCAGACCACCCACCGCACCAGGAGTTCAGGCTGCTTCCTTCCAGATGCAGATATCTGCTGCCAAGTTGCAGGACATTTGTCCCTGCAGTGATTAGGTTGTTAAATGATTTGTTGTGATTTTATGTGTGTTGTCGTGTTGTACAAATTACCTTAGAGGATAATAAGGCTCATTGATTGATTGATTGATTGAGAAAAGAATAAATATAAAAACAGGACAAAGGGCTGCTGCTATAGCTCGCTTGGTTGAGCAGGTGACCCATATGCTGAAATGCTACAGGGAGCTTGGTTTGATTCTGCTCTGGACTGTTTCCTGTGTGTCATTTCTACTGTCCTGGCTGAAAAAGACATTAAAATTCAACCCCCTAAGCAGGCGGATTGTAAATTCTAAAGACGGTCAAGTACAAAGCCAAGGTTGTTCTGTTTCAGGGGTTATATTGCCACTGTATATCAAGGCTTATAGAACAATAAAGTTATTTGCGGCCAACAAGAATTAAAGTACCCAATGAAGTTGCTTCTACAAATTACAGATTGATGGTTGTCTCTTACTATCTGCATACGGGAGGCCCACAGGATAAAACAGCGTTACCAAGGTGATGCACCCCAGCAATATGTAAACCACCTCCATAACCCTGGAAAACAGGGTTTAACCCACTACCTCACTAAGTTGGAGTGACTCTTACTCAGGCGGTAGAGCAGGTCATCTACTAATCAAAAGGTTGGTGGTTTGATTCCTGACTGCTCCAGTCTGCATGCCAAAGTGTCCTTGGGCAAGATACTGCATACTCTGTCAGAGTGTGAATGTTAGATAGAAAGCACTTTGAAATCAGTGCTCGTATGAATGTGTGGGTGAATGAGGCATGTTGTATAGAGACCTATGAGTGCTCGATGTATATAACCTATATAAGAACCAGTCCACTGGCCTGTGATCCTGCTTTTTAGTACAAGCCTCTGATAGTTCCAAACCTCATCCATTTCAGAGTTATCAAAGCCCTCACTAAATTACACCCTGCTTTACCCTCCTTCTTGACTCTAGTGGGGACAGAGATTTACAAAATTAACGTCACATTTGATTTAACAAGACCTGAAACTAGAAACTGAGACCATAAACATACTAGGAAAGTGTCAAGGAAGCTTTTCCATAAACTACACAAGTGAGCTTATATTTGCAACTAGACAAGTTGCCCCCTTGCTGGTCATTTAAAAGAATGCAGGTTTAAAGTATTTCTGCATTGGCTTCACTTTTCAGACTTGGAAGCTACAGCCATCTTTTATACACAAGATTTATCAAAAAGTTCTTGAAATGGACCTTTAAGATTCAAAAAAGATTTCAATCCCTTAAGGTTACTCAGCTAAGGTAAGTCAGAAGCCGTACAGTCTCGCTCCACTGGAAAGTGTTCGAGTTCATCAGCAATGATAATCCATCACACAAAGTTCCTGTCATTCTGAAAGCTGATGTTTGGGCTTTGTGCAGGTGAAAATTGTCCAGCGCTGTATGAGAAAATGGAAATGGGACAAATATAAATCAGCTGAAGTCTTTGAGTTTTTGTCAACTTCTTTCTGCATTTTTGTGATCGCACCTTGTACAGTCCAGTTCAGCACAGCAATGAGCATCAACCAAACATTAACATTAATTTTAATTTTTGTTGGATTTTTTACTGATGTTTAAGTAAAATGTAACTATTTGATATGCTTTTAACTGTTTAAAAATAGTTTTGAAATGCTAAACTTAATTATAGAATATTTTCCAAGCATTTTTCAGAAATGTAAATCATGTAGGCTATTAGGCTATATTTGAGCATATTTCAGTATATTTCATAGAAATATGACTACTGCAAATCTCAAAAGAGTCACCATCTCACAAAATAAGATAAGATCAAAGCGTTGAGAAGATGTTGATGGTGAATCTTCCTCCTCCTGCCAATTATTCTGACTGAACTCAGTCACTTTCACCGGTGCTGCTTCCCTGAAATTTAATTTCATGCAGCTCTCACCATGCACCATCCTTTGGTTCCGCTACTGCCATTAGATTTACATTGTTACAGCTTCAATTTGAAATGATTCAAATCTAATAACTCAGCTCACATCCTTATAATATTAATGTGGCAGGCTCATATACCACTGCACTGCACAAATTAGACATTGTCTGACAGACATCATGCATGTATCATCTTCAGACAGAATGTGAGGTAAATTTTAGAGGCGGAGTGAATCATAGAGGCACACTCCCACACACAGCAGATCTAGAACTAGCTTACGCCTGTAGAGCTTGGACAGAGACCGAACAGTCGTCAGATTGAATGTGCCAGTGAAATGTTGGATTGAGCAAATCAGTAATAACTTAGATGAAGTGGGATCACAATGCTGCAGCTTCATGCAAACATGAACACATACCACTTCCTGACTTCCAAGAAGTCAATAATTTAACAAGAAAAACCAACAATAAAATGGCTGGTATGATAGAATTTGCTCCCACATTTTAGGTACTGGTGAGTTCAGTAGAATTTGTGTTGTATTACTGTGTTGTTTACTTTTCAACGTGAAATATCATCTGCTTTCACTTAAAGTAGTCTAGTTGTACGCAGATATTAGTTTTTACCACTAGATGACTTTGATATGTTATTCAGTCCACAACGGGCCAAAGCAGAATACATACACAAACATACACACACAAACACACGCACAAAATTAGTTATAGAGATAACATGATACCGAACACAAGGCCTGCTTTTACATATTTTTCACACTTGATAAACACAGCAGTCAGGTCAATCATTCCTCCTCTCTTAGAATATCCCCTTTAATTGTGTTCTAAATGGAGGCGATCCATTTTATCCACATGGTCATTCAGTTCAAAACTACATTTAATCTTTTATCTCTGGCTGTCTGAGTTAGCTGTATCGAGTAGGTAACGACTAGATTTATGGTGATCTTGGACAGTGTTATTGCTGATGAGCTGCAGCAGGAGCACTGTGGCAAAAACTAAGGCTTTGGTGCTAAAAGCACATTAAAGAAATCTGCCAGATTTGACTCATTTTGACAACAGAAACTTTGCATTATGTAAAACTTAAAGTAGATTTCGTTTTACAGAGATGGATGGTGGTTACTGACAAACAGTGCTTACACTGCCTTTCCAATGAACACGAGGAATTATTTTCTGAGGATTTTATTCTAACTTATTTCTGACAACTGTTTTTGACAAAATTAAAAATTAACCTATAAATAATTTTATTATATTTTTATTTAAGTGTCTATGTATTTTACTTCCAAATAATTAATTTTACACTATTGTTACATAGTAAATAAAAGATCTGATAACAACTAACTAAATAAAACACTGCTGTCAATCAGAAAACACATGCGTTCCTCTAAGGGACAGCGACATTGATGTTATTAGTTTGAAAAGCTACTTCTGTGTCCGTTAAAACTAACGAGTTTAATAACATGCTATAACATCACATTTTGCATAATGACAGTAAAAATAAAACACAAAAAGTGAGCACTGTATTTGATATTATCTTCCACCAGCAGAACTCACTTTATTCATTAAAAGATCATCAGGAGTCAGTGTGAAAGGGAAGTGCAAAATCCTTCAAAGTAAGAGTATTTCTGATAGCTCAGGGCTGCAGAGTTGAACAGTGTGATATGGCCAGCTGGATAGCACAGCATGTCCAGAGAATCCAGTTGGATGATTGGTGTCTTGTTTTGGTCAATATTTGAATTGTTTGGCCTCCATTAGAAATGGGCAAGAAAACTGGGACTGAATATGTAATTTTTAATTCAATTCAATTCAATTCAATTCAATTTTATTTATATAGCGCCAAATCACAACAAACAGTCGCCTCAAGGTGCTTTGTATTGTGGGTAAAGACCCTATGTCTTTACTCTACACACACTCTTCAGGATACATCCTCCCTGAAACAGACTGACACAGTATTGTATATTTTGCCATATATATGATATTGTTTGCAAGTGTTTCCAAGATTTGGGAAAAAGCTACAATCACACCGACCACACAAGTATAAAAATGTTTACAGTGTCTGGATGCCTCCCATGATCTCCCTAAAAGATTGTGATGGTGAAACTATCAAGGGTTTGTTTTATGAAAAGTGAAAATGGGTAAAAACAGAATGTATCAAAGAGAGGATGTTTTGGAGTGATGTACATTCAGGGGCAAAGAGCAGGTTTTAGTCAGGTTTAGGTTGGCAGGCAAGTTTACCAGCTGGGTTTATGTTTGTGACCTTCAGAGCATATAAAAACTGTAATTCTCTATACCCAATATCCATTACAATATGGCTTAAGCTCATGACAAGGGATTTTGCATAACTCTGCCATTCAGTGCCAGCAAACAGATGTATAAATATAACCATTTCCAGTTTGCATGTAGAAGTATATAGAAGGTTCTTGACAGGTGGCCTTGACAGAGATGTCCAACCTGCTTGACATAATCAGCCCACAGAAGGCTTATTCTGAATGGAGAAAAGCAGCACATGAGGTAAAGTCTGAGGTTCATCACGAGAGGTTTAGAGGAGGTTATTTCTCAGATCTCAATCAGTTCAGGCTAGAATGAGGTAAACAGAATTCGATACTTATTTACAGAACCTGATTCAAAAAAGTTTGGGTTCGGTTTTCAGGCTGGGGGTCGATATTTTTTTCTTGCTGTTGCTTATCTGCTGGCAATGAAACACTTCAGTGGCTTAAATTTGATCAAAATTGTCTCCATGGGTAAAGAAAACCTGGTTTCTACCAGCTGTATAATTATAGTGATATTGCAGCCCAACAGCCCGCCCGCAATGCCTACGCTTCACAATTATGCATGGTTAAAGTAGAAGTGAAGTACAGGGATATCACTGCACATATTACTAACCCACCAGACTCCCTCCTTGTAGCGAGGAATCTGTCCAAATTGAAATAAGAATGATCAGAAGGTTCCTGTGGATGACGACTGTGAGGCTGCATTTTACACCCGCACCATCTCATCAGCAAGGATGTTTTATGTGACTCTCACTGATTGGGCATACATAGGCAGTTTACGCTACAAAGACATCCTTCGGTACCAAACTGTCCACTGTTGCTGGATGTGGTGGATGTCAGAGAAGAATTCAGAGAAGCCATTACCATCCTGTATCAAAAAGCTACATTAAAAACGCACACATGGACTGCAAACAGTGCACGGACTTTATCTACAGGAATACTATGAGCATTTAGCTGATGATGTGTGGCTTCTTTTACACTGACTGTTCCTTCAGAGCTTATTCTTTGCATTTCAAGCTGATTTTGTTTTATCAGCTAGGAGAAATCATTTGCTTTTTAGCTTATTATGAGCAGAGTTAGACAGAGGCATGCTACATTTTTATCAGGTTTGCTGATGAGTGTAGTTTGAATAAGATTATTGTACTGTGCAAATTTTCCCCAGAAGCTGTTGTGACACAGATAAAAATGATGTGAGTTTTATCTGCATCTAGCTGAATACATTGCTTCTGCTTATAATCAAAGATGCACTGTCTTCGACTCTCTGGATGGTTAGCTTCACTGAGGTAACCCAGAGGTTCCTGCTTACCGTTCAGAACAGTCTGCATGTAGTGAGCGATGATGGAATCACTGGCACCTGTCAAAGTTCCAGACTTCTGTGATTTTAGATTTTCTAGCGCAGTTCAGTGGCTTTGTTAAATGCTTTGTCATTGTGTTTGCAAGGACATGTCTGATTGTTCATTTCAGTGCAAGATCTGCTGTAACTGAAGCTTGCCTTGAGATTTTTCGTAAGGCAACCCTCCGGGATGGGTGAACAGTGGCCCTGATTAAAACCAAAGTACTGTATTGGACCACTAAATTCTTTGAATATGATGGTCAGGTGACCTAGTGGGTATAGATGAAGTATGGATACAGTGAAATAATTTCAACATAGGGCACAGATTCATTAGATCTAGAAGTGTACCTCAGCCTCAGAATGTCCATAAAGAGCTTGGAGTGAACAGAGAGGTTTGAGGGATTCAGTTTCTTGAGAACCTCTTTCACTCTGGTGCAATTTCTTAATCTTATTTCACTCATGCTTCCATATGATGACTGTGTGAATGCTGTAGAAAGGTCACTTGCCTCGTAGCAACTAAAACCAGCCACTGCTAAAGATTTGCTCATGCTAGAATAATATTTTTTAAAAATCTGCCTTGAAGAACAAGACACATGGAAATTGTCACAGTCTGCCTTCCAGAGGCCAGTGACTCTCTCTCTTTAGCGTGTGTGTGTGTGTGTGTGTGTGTGTGTGTATGCGTGTGTGGGCTTAACCTTTTGTGTTTCAGTGGGCGGGTCCTAGCCGGTATTTATGCAGAGCTATGGCCATCAGTCAGCGCTGGATATGCACGTTAGTGATCCTGGCTCAGTTCATCCCTTAGCTCCAAACTTATCTTCGGAGTACATCCGCTTACTTGTGTGTTCTCTCTGCACAGATCTCCCCGGCATCCCCGAGTGAGAAGGAGTGGTGAGAGGCTAGAGCTGGTGTCTGTTTATTTGGGAGCTGCTCGGACCCTGGCCGTCTGCGGAAATCCGTAACCTCTGTGGACCCGTCTTTTGTGGAAATCCTGCACGTTATTCCCAGTTGCATGTGTAAATAAACCTGTTGTTTTTTCACTTCAAGTGCGCAGCTTTGGAGTCCTTAACCTGCTGAGCCATGACAGGAAATACTAAACATTCTTATTTTTATGACACATGCTTATTAGGGCTGCTCCCAATAATACTATATTTACTAATGAAGCACAGGTATCCTCTTGGAAAGCAGACAAAAAAAAACCTTATAAACAGACCCCACAGAATAACCCAGTGGTTTGGTGTTGAAACTGCCCAGCGTTTCACTTAATTAGCCTAGATTTGTCAGTAAAGCACACTGGAGCACTTTGAATTTTGCCCCTCTCTTACAAATTCAAACTCAAGTCTCTGGAGGCTGTCACTACTCTGTCCTTCCTCTTCTTCTCTTGTTCCATTTAAAAGGCAAGTTTAGTTCTGCCTTATGGTCCTCTGATATATCACAACATCAAAGGACACTTTAGAGTTTTTAAAGGATGCCAACATTGAACCTTTGTAATGTCCTCTCGATTGCCGTACTTCTTTTGTCCTCTGGAGTAAAAAATGACCCAGCCTGGTTTGACTGTTATTTATTGCATGTTGTATAAATTGTCAATTAATTCTGTGTTACAGCTTTAGGCTTTGGAGTGGGTGCTGCAGAGGTAGACAAGAAAGAAGAACAACAGAAATGTAGATTAATCCTGACCCTGCAATGCTTGATGTGAGGTATCACCTGAGTTCCTCCATGATGGTAAGTGGACTAGTTCTTGTAGAGCGCTATTCTACACTATCTGAGCACTCAAAGCGCTTATACAACACGTTTGCATTCACACAAGCCCTTCCATATGTATCTAAGCTAAGTGCTTTTACTGCTTAACATTCACACACATTCACACTCCAACACTTGTGTTGGAGAGCAACTTGGGTTCAGTATCTTGCCCAAGGATACTTTGGCACGTAGCCCGGAGAAGCCAGGAATCGATCTGCCAACCTTCTTATTAGTAGGTGACCTGCTCTATCTCCCGAGCCACAGCCACCCCTACACAGCATCCTCCTGTTGTATTTCCCTGATTCCAGGCTGATTTGATCTCAGACCACAGGACAAAGGAGTTGAGAATGTTGTAGAAAACAACAAGGGGCCAATGGGCTGCCATTTTTTTTTTTTTTGCATGTGTACAGACTGGTAACCTGAAACAAACCAAAAACTATTCAGAAATATGACTTTTTTCCAGCACACAAATTAAATGCATTATCCTTTCCATATATAATATTGCAAATATTATGAATAATAATAAATGTACATTACCTTGTCAAAGTTATTGACACCCCCATCATTGCGATTGTAATCTTTGATGATTTTTGGCCTTTTGTCATCCTTGTTGCTCACAGCAGCATCCTGATGCAGAGTCCTCATCAGAAGAAGGTTTTTCAGTTTTTTGGGGTGACGGGACACCGGAGTACAGGTCTCAGTGAAGGCAAACTTCGATGAGAACTGAACCCATCCATTTCTGACACCAGTGCAGAAGTAAGCTCAGGCTTATTCCTCTATACTGTTCCCACCATGTACAACTTTCTTTTCAGCAGCTGCAGGCCAAGGTCATATGAAGCAAAGACCTTCTGTAATGTCAACTTGCATGTCCTGATGTTTTTCTGACTGTGCACCAGCAGGTTTGTCAGTGTATACCTGCATGTTCCATGCGTAGCTGAACCCGGCATCGCATGCTGCTACTATTTTTTATCCCGTATTTTCCTGATTTACTCAAAATGTGCTGTTTGAATGGACAGTGATCTCTAAAGGAGAACAGACTCTTATCCACAGTCACATAAGTGTCCGGATTGTACATCAATGGCAGGAGAGACACAGACTTGTCCCATACATGTCAAATGGGAGCATTTGACCCATGCACAGTGATCTTCTTTGGTGCCTTTATCATCAAATTGAATTAATTGCAACTTTATCTTGAGTGGTAGCATGGAAAATTGTCCCACCAGCCATGGCATACCATAAACTAGCTGCAGCTTCTTTACTGGACTGGAACACGGCAGTGAGAATCAACAGAGTTTGACATTGTTTGTCATGCTCAGCACCACCTCTTCAATAGGTTTGGACAGAAACAAGTCAAAAGTGAACTTTATGTCATTAATATGAAACCTTGCATATGCAGTTGGACCATGGTGGCACCTCTCTCTCTCTGCTGCCAACATGTATCAGCTGTCGCTGGGAGGGATAGAAGACCAGATCAGTGTTTCATCCTTTGACTGGAAATATTCTTCTGTCTCAGCTGGCCCTCTTCCTTAGATTCTTCCTCGTCAGTTGATTCTTCCTCTTCATCATAATAAGTGCAGTCTTCCACTTCTGACACTTCTTCTATTTCAGCTTCAGATTCTACCTCATCATCACGTTCATTATTTTTGTTCACTTCATACCCTTCTTCCATTTTTGCAGCAGGCGATGTGGGGGATTCTTCAGAGGAAGAAGTACCATGTGGTCTGTATATTGGCTCTATCACCTCATCATTATTTTCCTCCTCTTCTGACCCTGAATCCTTCTCCTCAGTTGACTCTTCCTCTTCATTATACTCACCATTGTCCTCCTGGTCATTCTTTTCCACAATATAGTTAAAAATTTGCTCACAAGCCTCCTGTGCTTCTGCCTCCTCACTGTGCTGCCTGCCTCTCTCAGACTAAAATGTGAAATGCCTGTGAGCAAAGCCCTGTTATTTACTTATTTTGCCATAACCATTTTTTTTGTCACACCCAATACCATATACCAAAGATCCAAGCTCAAAGATGTGTTGGAAAGCAGTATGGTGTGACAATTCGCTCCACTGCACCACTTTGTAATGCAGGTTCTTTTGGATTCTTATGGATCCAGAGCACAGCAGATATTATAAAAGTCAATAAAACACCCATAATTCAATCAAATTATTTCTAATTTATTTTCATTATGAAAAGCATCAAACAACCCCTATTAATTTCTGACTATTTGATGAACAAACATATTATAATGGCAAAAGATTTTAATTTGGGGTCAGAGATGAACCAGGAACACAAAGTTTTTTTTTCCTTTTTTCAAATTTCCAGTTTCTCTCTACTGTGGCTGTTAGCAGTGAGCACAGCAACATCAACAATTCCAGTGGATAATTGGGTTCACTTGTTAGAAAATGTTCAAGAAGTGTTCACAATGATGTACTGTTGTCTTTACCAAGGATGGAAAAAGAGCAAATATGAGGGCACTCATAGTTTATTTTGATAGCGTTACTTTGGATGGGATGCCAATGATGGACCTGCCAGCTCTGATATTCATGGGTATTGGGCCAGGAGCACAGGTCCCACTGAAGGATATTGAGACCTCATGCCAGACCTCTGTTTCTAACAGTGTATTTTTTCCGAGTTCTTTGTAAACTCAGAGTGTAAATTTTTAGTGGTGCACTCACTCAATTTTGAAGATTTAGGCACTAAAATTATTTGGTTATGTTTAAGCACTCTCTATATATACTCTCTCTCTCTCTCTCTCTCTCTCTCTCTCTCTCTCTCTCTCTCTCTCTCTCTCTCTCTCTCTCTCTATATATATATATATATATATATATATATATATATATATATATATATATATATATATATATACACACATATATAACCAGTTAAAAAATTGAAAGAATTTGAATTTTGCACTATTGGATCTTAAGAAGATTCTAAGTAGAGCTTCACAAAGCTAAAAGAAGAAAGACCCAGTCATTACCACACAGATGAGGGCCCTCAGTTATCAGGGATGCCCGCTGCAACATCTCCACATAGCCAGCTGCTGTTTGACACCCCTGCACAACCTGAATCTCCATTGTTCCACTGAAGGAAAACGCACCCCAAATCATGATGCCCCCCACCTGAGATGTAGAAAACATCTCAGGTGGGATGTCCCTGTCATGCCAGTAACGTTGGAAGCCATCAGGACCATCAAGGTAAAATTTTTGATTTCCGATCCTGCGGCTCAGCGCTGGTGAAATTCTTTTGGGTCTACTACTTGACTTTTTGTTCCATAACCCTCAGGATCATTTAAAAAATGCAAAATGACTGTCTTACTGCGTCCAGCCTCAGCAGCGATGGCACGTTGTGAGAGGCCTTGCTTATGCAGCTCAGCAATCCTACCACGTTCAAAGTCAGTGAGCTTTTTTGTTTTTGCCATCAGGAGGTCCTGACAGTGTAGAGACTTGACAGAAAATGACATGGAATCCAGATTTTTGTACATCTTCTGGCTTTTAAAGGCTGTGGTCTTAATCTTTTGATCAGCTGAAAAAATGTTTGAGTGTAAATGCAGTTTTCAAAAGATTCCCTGCTCAAAAGTTTTTGTCTCTTGCGCTGATTTCTTCTTTTAGCATTGTGAAGCTCTACTTAGAACCTTCTTAAGATCCAATAGTGCAAAATGCAAATTCTTTCAATTTTTTAACTGGTCATAAGATTTTGATCCGGAGTGTGTGTGTGTGTATATATATATATATATATATATATATATATATATATATATATATATATATATATATATATATATATATATATATATATATATATATATGATCCTTGTAATCCTTGAGATGCTTGGCTATAAGATGAACAGCAATAAGGAGCAGCACCCTTACTGGAAATGATGACTAGAGGCTAAGATCAAGGCAGCACAGAGGGAGGTTAGCCAGCTCTCAGAGTTGCAGAGGGGTGGGATGAAGAAGAAAGCGGTGCCTAAGAAGTACAACAGGCTG